>APFE030811897.1:0-25190 GCA_000404065.3 Pinus taeda
AAACCCCTCACCCAACTCCTAAAGAAAAATTCATTCTTCTGGAATGAGGAAGCCCAACAAGCCTTTACAGCTCTAAAAAATGCCATGAGTTCCACTCCAGTTTTAGCACTACCTGACTTCACCAAATCTTTCATCATTGAATGTGATTCTTCGGGTACAGGTATTGGGGCGGTTTTAATGTAGGAAGGGCGACCGTTGGCCTTCACAAGCCAACAACTCAGTGGAAAGAATCAGGGCCAATCTACCTACGAGAAGGAAATGATGGCCATCTTACATGCAGTCGACACCTGGCGACCTTATTTATTGGGGCGACATTTCCAAATCCGTACAGATCATCACAGTCTTAAATATTTTTTGGAGCAACGCCTATCCTCCCCACAACAAAATAAATGGCTAGCCAAAATGCTGGGATATGATTATGAGATCATGTACAAGAAAGGGAAAGACAATAGTGTAGCAGATGCATTATCTCGCCAATTTGAGGAGGAAAGTACCTGCTAGCTATTTCCCTCCCCATTCCAGAATGGATCGAAGAAGCTCGCAGAGAATGGTTTTCACACCCCGAGCTCTCCCAACTCATTTCTCAATTACAGGCCGATCCAAATTCCACCAAGGGATACTCGTGGCAGGATGATATTCTTCACTACAAGGACAGAGTCGTAATATCACCAACATCCACCTTCAAAAGTCGAATTTTGACAGAGATGCACTCATCTCCCATTGCAGGACATTCAGGCTTTCAGAAGACGTATGCTCGCACCAGAAGATCAGTTTTCTGGACAGGCATGAAAAAGGACATCCTTACCTTCGTAACTAAATGCGAGGTCTATCAACGCCACAAAGGAGAAACAGTCAACACACCAGGCACCTTACAACCATTTCCCATTCCGGCATCCATTCGGACAGATGTTTCTATGGATTTCATTACAGGTCTTCCAAAGTCAGGGAACAAGTCAGTCATCATGGTGGTTGTGGACCGATTGTCGAAGTATGCTCATTTCTGCGCTCTCCCCCACCCGTTTACACCCACCTTGGTTGCTCAAACTTTCATGGATCAGATCTTCAAATTGCATGGCATGCCCATTTCTATTGTGTCCGACCGCGACCCGATCTTCACCAGAAATTTTTGGCAGGAACTCTTCAGAATACAAGGCACTCAACTAAAACTCAGTACTTCCTACCATCCGCAAACAGATGGTCAAACTGAAGCAGTCAACAAATGTCTAGAAACCTACCTTAGGTGTTTTACTTCAGAAAAACAACACCTTTGGGTACAGTGGCTACCTCTGGCAGAATGGTGGTATAACACCAACTATCATGCCACCACCAAAATGACTCCATATGAAGCAG
The DNA here is from genome assembly GCA_000404065.3 of Pinus taeda. NCBI lineage: Eukaryota > Viridiplantae > Streptophyta > Pinopsida > Pinales > Pinaceae > Pinus > Pinus taeda. The sequence goes on from APFE030811897.1 coordinate 1,351, forward strand.
TATATGGTCAACTCCCGCTTTCACCTACTTCATATCTCAAGGGCTGCTCAAAAGTACAGGCAGTGGATCAACTCCTACAACACCGCGCAACTATGCTAGCCCATCTTCGAGAGAATCTTCACCAAGCTCAGAACCCATGAAGCAACAGGTAGACCAGCATCGCTCAAAGCGCCAATTTCAAGAAGGGGATCAGGTCTTTTTACGGCTCCAACCATATAAGCAAACATCACTCAAAGACAAGGGATGTCAGAAACTCTCTCCCAAATTCTACGGACCATATCAAGTACTTCAACGCATTGGAGAAGTGGCCTACAAGTTGGCTTTGCCACCTACTGCAAAAATCCATCCAGTTTTTCATGTCTCATGCCTCAAGAAAGTGATTGGGAACAATTGCAGAATTCAGACTAGTCTACCAGAATTGGACGAAGAAGGGTCCATTTGGTTTCAACCAGAACAGGTCCTCGACACACGAGTCAAGCAACTGCGCGACCGCATGATTAAGGAAGTCCTAGTCAAATGGAAAGACACCTCTCCAGAAGATGCAACTTGGGAGCCAGCCACTATTCTGCAGCAGTTTCCGCAGCTTCAGCCTTGAGGACAAGGCTAGTCATAAGGGGGTGGGCATGTTAGGGTCCCACCCTAACCCCCTTATCTATGTAATGGGACCACGTCATAGTTAAGAGTCAATAAAGCCCATATTAATAATTGTAAGTGGTTAATCCGCAATTAATAACGGAACCACAGTTAGTTTCAAATGGGCCGTAGTATTAGATAGATGGTATTAGTAATACGCGGTATTGGCCCGTGGTATTGCACGTATGAGTCATATATAAAGGATAGAAACTCCCTGCGAGGAGTATCGTGTCTTATTTTGGTAATCGAGCTCTGCTCTATTGGAGGTTGCCCCCTCGAAGAGGCAAGTGAACATTACTCTCTGAATAATAAAATCATTGCTATTCTGTGTTCTGGGTATCTTTTCTTCGCATATTCTGTGTTTTGGGTCTCTTTTCTTCGCATATTCTGTATTTGGGTATCATTTGCAGGTTAAGAGCATAACATTGAAAGTATGCAACACATGTATTCCTTGGATCAAAAATTACATTATGGATCCAAAGAGTGCTCTCACGCTAAATTTGAGTAAAATCATAGGCAGATAAGTTGAAAATACAAATTGAAAAAGTTGTTTTTTCTTTTTTCCCTCCATGGAAAATTTTAAGGATGGAAAATTATCTTGAAGTTTAAAAACATTTTCAAATCTCACTAGTCCCTAATATGCAAACTATAAAATGTTTATTGATGTATTTGTAAAATTATTCAATTTATAATGATTTTTTATATACTCTCTATATAATGTTGCAGATTTTTAAGGTAAAATGATTTTATATTGTAACGTTAGGGTGAAACATTTTTATAAAAAAATGGAAATTGGCAAATTAGTTTTTAGGAAAAATCATGGAAAATTAGCCCACTTGCGAATATTAGCCCCTAAAATTTTCCATGTTTCCCTCCAAAACTTGGTGCGTTAATCTAATATTATTTTATTATTTCCACTATTATTTTATAATATTCCTTAGGAGGCCCATTTTAGACCTCAAAATTTTTCTAATGAATGCAAAGAGTGTTAAGAGTTCCAAGAGAAATCAATCTAAAAGTGATGGGGAATGATTAACACTGCCTAGAAATTCTAGAAAAGGACCTTGAGATCTTCAAAATCAATGTTGAACCCTTTACAATAGAAAAATCAGGTGGGTCAGAACCTAAAATATATATGTGGAAGTTATCGTGGTGTTATCGAAAAGATTCCTCATCTTCTAAAACTTGGCATGAATGCAGTGAAATTTTTACCACTGTTTGAGTTTGATGAGTTTGAATTTCAAAGACATCCAAATCCTCACAATCATATGTTAAATGTATGAGGCTTCGTTGCAATTACATGATGGAGTAAGGCTTATAGAGAATTCCTAATAGTTACCAACGCAATTAGAAGGTGCAACTCATATACGCCAGTCGTATGTAACTAACCTAACCATACAAGACCATCCAACCATCCAGCCAGCTTCTTAAGAACAAGTTGAATCATTCATCAACAAGAGTGAATTATATAAGAAGAGGCAACCATTTATTCCAAAAAAATCTCCAATTTTTGCACCAAAATGATGTTAAAATTTTGAGAGGGTTTGGCCATTTTGACAGGCCTTACTTGGTTTCTTATTTGTTTTCTTGCATGGATTTCTACAAATGCTTGAGGAATTTTTTTTATTGCAGGTCACCCCCTCGAGTGCATCCAAGGAAGTTAATGGCGGAGATCTACGAAGAAATGAACAAATGAAGGTGTTGATTTTGTTTATCTGTATTATTAGTCCCTACCCCTTTGGGCTGCAGGGACTATAGTAATCGATTTGCGTAGTTAGCATTACTTAGATATGAGAATCAATAAAACTATTTCAACTTAAAACAAAGTTCCTTGAAATGACACGAAAACCAATACAATATTTTTTATTTGTTTATGCTTTTAACCAATCAATGAAATCTTCATCTTATTTGGCCTCAAAACGAGGTATGCAAGCTCAAAAGTTAAGCCAAAGCTTAGGGTAGACGACCATTTCAAACGCCTTTTCAAATCCTATGAATTAATGCTGAATTAATGTTAGCATTAAGTCTTAAACATTTTATGTTAAGGCATATATATACATTGGCCTATGGCCATTCCAATTACTCTTCCAATACACTTCCAATACACCTGCGGTGTACTCCTGCCACCGCATGTACCACTGTTACCACCGTTGCATGTACGCCTGCCAGCACATCTAACAGGTGCTGGCTCCTATGGTCGTTCCAACTACAGAACGCTTATTCTCTTCATATTTGAACTCACCGTCCCCATTTTTGTTTTGTTATCTTCAAAACTGGCTAGTCCTAGATCGTACTGTTCCTCTTCTACGTACTGTGCCTCTTCTACAAACAGAGAGGTCTGCCTCTTCTACAGACAGAGAGGTCAAACGCGCAGCATCTGGGTGCAGAGCCTACATAGGTGATTATTTCATGTTTATTTCATGTTTAGTAGGAAAATAATCAATTTTGATATTTATAACAATGAAATGCATAAATAAAGCAAACATATTCACTTACAGTAGTATCGCGAGCAAAGTACCCGTTCGGCAGCTTTTCATAGGCGGCCAATGGAGAATCCCTCTCAAAGGAAAACGCCTCCCAGTCACAAACCCTGTCACTGAAGAAATGATAGGCATGCTCCTCCTCTTCTCGCTCTTTCACGCTTCAATTGGAGATTCATCTTGAATTCTTGTTCCATTAGAGAGTTTACAGTGAACATGTTTTTTAGGTACTTGTCTTTCTTCTTCTGTACAAAGCAAGCCGGTAAATAAAATCCGGGAAAAAAAAACAATCCTGCAATCTATCTATCTTTAATTATGGTTTCCATTAAAGATTTAACCTGAACATGTTCTTTTTTTGGTTCTTTGTTTTTTTTTCCCTTAATATGCTGAGTAGAAGCAAACCGCTAGATAAAATGAGGCAAAAAATCAAAGCTGGGAGAAACAACTGAATCAATGCGAGAGAAGATGGAACAGCTGAAGGTTGGAGGTGAAGAGACTGTGGAGAGTGCTAAACAAAAGACAGGCGAAACTGCTCATCAGGCTCAAGAGAAAGCTCAAGAGTCCAAGGACACAACCATGGATAAGTAAGATTGAATTGAACTGAGTATCATTTATTAAAATGACAATTATATAATTGTGTTCTTTATTAGATTAAGATGATTCTATTCCTTAAAACTTTGAAATACCAATTCTCTAACCTACCACTTGTGATGCGTGTTTGGGGATTCATCGCCATTCCCATCACGGTCAACTAAAATCCAGATGAGAAAAGAACATCGTTGCGCAACAGAAAATCCCTGACGTGAGGATAAATTGCCAAGGTCCACTGTTTCGAGATGTTGATATCTGAAATCTGTGTGAAATCTCTCGGCTTTGCATTTAAGACCATAATAGTTCGAACTAGTATTCATATTCAATTTATCTAATCATGGCATGCTCAAAAATAGCATTCCACAGTGCAGCTTCCCTGCATTCCAATCAGATCTCAAGCTAAATTTAGAAGAGCAGTGCCATGATTCTCTAAATCAAATACAAAAAGCAAAGGAAAAGGAAATTCCAATCAGATCTCAAGGTCAATTTAGAGGAGCAGTGCCACAATGATCTAAATCAAATACAAAAGGCAAAGGAAATGGAATAAAACAATGTTATAGAAACTCTGTAGAACATAAGAATTTGAGAAAGGTCTTGGGCAGTGTTGTTAATGCAAACCTGGAGTGCTCCATTTTGGGGAGATAAAAGAAGGGGCCAGATCCTCCATTTTTCAATCGAAACGTTGCATGATTATGATAGAAATAGAGACCAAAATCCACCAGGCATCCCGTTGTAAGTTGGCCATCAATCTATTATGATAGAAATAGAGACCAAAATCCACCAGGCATCCCGTTGCAGGCTAGCCGTCAATCTCAACATGGGCTTCTGGCAGATGCCAACCCCTAGGCCTAACAAAGAGCACAACAGTCTTATCATTGAGTTTGTATGTCCTATTTCTTGCCTTGTCCTCATATGTTATAGTTCCTTTTACCCGGAAGCCGTTGAAGATCGACGCTGAAGAAGCGCCTCCCCACCAGGTACAGTCGAGAGCCACAAGATCGTAACCAGACAACCTGCGTGGTATTTCAGTCCACAAGAAAACGATTAGAGTGTCTCGCAAGGCACATAACACATTCAACTATGAATGATAAGGAAGAAAGGCATGAACCAGTTTGCAAAACAACAAATTACCTGTAGACGACTTGTCTGCTGCTAGACCATGAGTTTGAAATGGTAAAGACTTCATCAACGTAATTTTCAGCATCCAGATGACCAGAGCCACTGAAGGAAGGCCCACAAGAGATGAGCTGCACCGTCGTTGAGGGAGGGGTTTCCATGTGGAGCAAGTGAGGCCGGACGGCCTGCTCGAGCCACATACATGCAGGTGGAGTTAATATCAACCTTAGCAGGAATGGCATGCCACGTGATGTCAGCGACATGAAAACACAAATTGGTATTGAAATACATGTCGCATGGTTCTCAAACCATAAAACCAAACCCAAATTGGTATTGAAATACAAGCCGCGTGGTTCTCAAACCATAAAACCAAACCCTCTCTGACATTAAAGCGTTTATTAATGACACTAGCACAGTGGTGTTAATAGTAAATTCCAGAGCTGCATATATACCGAGAAATGAGCATTGTAGATGAGATTTGTAATATACAGTAATTTCTTTTTAATGCGACTGTATTTTAGTAAATTTTTTAAGGTGGAGCTATAACACGTAGTATTTGCTTGGTGAGAACAACTGTAGCATTGTTCGGCTGTTGCGTCTCCCCTGCATTGGAGGAGGCCATATACTTGGTCGGGACTTGGCCATACACACAAGTGTCAAACCCAGTGTGGTCGGTGTGCCGAACAAAGCTATCCAAAGAATATTATAACGTAGGTGGCTTTAACTTATTATAAATTGATATTTACTTATATTTACTCACCACCTAAATAATTTGTTAATTTTCTGCATAAATTTCTTTTCTCACATCTTTCAACATATTAAATGGTAAATAATTCATGGTTATTCTATCTATGTACTAGATGGCATCTCAAACTATTTCCAAATTTAAATACACAAATACACGCATACAAGAATATCAAACTATTTCTAAATGTAAATACACAAACAGACATATATCTAGAATATAAAGGGTAGCTCTATTTTGCGACAGTTTTTATTCATCGATGCGGAAGCTATAGAGTTGGCCAGAATCTACTATTCAACTTGGCTTGGTTTGCTATCTCGACTAGGCTGGATACAGTCAGTGCAGCTAGAAGCTATGGTTTGTGCAGCTCGAGCGCATGATTTTAATTTCTTTTCATTATTTATCAATTTGTGTGATGTGCCTGAAGCTTGATTTATCGAGAAAGCCTTGCATGTGGATTATTTTCCTAGCCTATTGGAAACCACAAGTCCGGAGTTTAATTTGAGGATTAGTTCAAACCATAATATCTGTAACTTAATGCTAATTTGTTTTTGTTCTCTTTATCTGAGGTTAATATCGTGTACGGTATCTAGTAATATGCAGGAGCGGCAATAAAAAAATTCCCATATTTGTAACTTAATGCTAATTTGTTTCTGTTCTCTTTATCTGAGGTTAATATCGTGTACAGTATCTAGTAATATGCAAGACGACCAACTCCGATCTAGTTCTTTCAAGCTCAGCATTCAGGAACTGTATAGTTTTTGTAAGGGAACCCAAATAAGATTTTTCCTTTCCCAGATCTGCATTTGTTTCTTCAAGCTCTGCAGTTACTGACTTCAGGGACTCCAGTGCTTTATTTTCCTCAGCTTTTTCTCTTTCAATCTTCGTCTTGGCTTCCTCTAGATTAAGGTTAGCTTCACGGGCTATCATGGTAGCCTTTGATTCGAATGCTCTGGCTTCTTTAAGCTCAGATCTGAGCATCTCCAAAAGAGTATGCATATCCAATGAATTTGGCTCAGACATCTTCAGAGTATCAATTTCTAACCGCAAATCCTGAATTTCCAAATTAGCCGCCTCAACTTGAGCTATAACCATAGCCTTGGAATTCGCAGACAAGGCCAGCTCATGATTAACCCTTTCCAACTCTTGAGAAGTAGAACGCAGGGCAGCCACATCCATTTCGTGTTGTCTTTCAACAGCTTCAAGCTTAGATTTCAATTCTTTGTCTCTCTCTTTTGCAGCTTCTTCAGACGCTTGCTGTAACGCGAGGGTTTGAGCCTTTTCATTCTCGGTAATTTCCAAGACCTTTTTTTCGGAAACCTCGAGCTTTGCACCAGTTTCTTTAGTGAGCTTTTTGGCCTCTTCCAGGTCTTGCAATGCTTGATCCTTTGCAGTCCCAATAATTGCTACCTGTTCTTTTGCCTTCTTTAACTCTTCCTGAGCTAAACATGTCTATTGGGGCAGGATCTTGAGCTCCGATCCACTTTGCAGGGACTAGCTTCTACGCAGCCTGTCTTGTTTCGAAAAGTATTTATCATTTCGTTGGTACTAATCATGCGATGCATTTGCAAGAACAAGATCATACTTCCATCCAAATATTCATTTAAACTTGAGTCTCATTGATTCTCTTTCCTATAATTGTTTACCATTCTAATTTGTAGAGCCATGTATCAAATTTTTAAAGTAATAATAAAAAATCTCTTTTCTGGTCTAAAATCACGTCTCCTATTTTTTGTGACATCTTGGTTTCATTTATTTATTATAACTTGACATTATTTTTCTTTGTACACTTGTGAGTTTCTACATTTGTATATATTGAAGTTTTGATGTGATATAATATCACTTATTTTTTCATTTCTTACACTAACATTTTAGTTTCTTGTACATAACTTGTTTACAATTTAATTTGATATTTTTCTATATTTGTTTAGCATTTTATTTCACCTTTTTTGCAAAAATATAAAAAAAAAAAATTACAAAAAAAAACAAGATTTAATATAATATTTATAGTAATACTTCCATCTTTCTTTTGGGAATTTCAATAAATAAATATTTCATGAAAAGAGGAGAGGGTATCAATCATTTTCTTTTGTGTAAATAAATAGGGTAGTCTTATTTCTTTCATCCCATTTAGGATAGTTGGTTCTTTTCTTATTTTATTTTTCTTTCTTTTGTCGAAATCACACATTGTGGGATTGTTCCTTGTGAGATGCAATTTTATTAACAAATACGAGGGGATTGATTTGCATCAGTTAATCTTGGTATGGATTTAGTTCTCCTTGTGTGACTTTAAACCTTGGGCAAGTGCTACCACTTCTTCTCACTAGCCACTTAGAGGTTTAAGGTGTTGATTCCAAAGTGGTACAATTTCGACCATCAACAACCATATTTATATATATTTTATTTTATCAGAGTCACAAAGCTTCAAAATGATATTTGATAGAAGTAAACATAGTCTGGGACCCCACATACTAATGTAAATGGAACTAATATAAAATATTCCTTCTAAATGACCATCTAATGAAATAAAAATGAAAGAGTTTCACTTAATGAAAGAGGATTAGTGATAAGATGGTTATTCTCCCAAATTGTCGAAGGAAGATATAAAATAAACTAGAGGGAATAGAAGGAAGGAGGGAAAATAAGAGTGAGGAGAGGTGTCCTTAATCTTTAACGGTTGTCATTTCCTTGATAAATTACTTTCTTGAGTACAAGGGATTACTTGTGTTGGTTGAAAACATAATCATTTGAGGAATGAAAAGAAGGAACTAAGCACATCATTCATAGATTGATTTGTCCATGTTGTTTTATCTTTCTTGCAATATTTGTGTTGTTAGAAGGTTTGATATGTTTTTAATATAGGAGGAATGACCTGTTATAGAGTTTTGTGAACCCAATGTTTCAAACTACCAAATGAGTCCATCATCAGGGGATGCGTGTTGATAGAATATTATTAGATAGGTCCACGTCTTTCCATCTACTTCATCTTACTTGTATTTAGTGTTCAGTTGCCTATGTATGCATCTGTAACATCTTAGGCATTTAGAATATATTCTAGTCCATATTTCCCCAGGAATATGCCATAATAGTTTTCTATACTTGAATACTTTTTAATTATAAAAAAATTAACACTTGACAGTGTTTCTTATTGGTCATACATCTCTAAAATTTTGATCTTTAATATTCTAAAAATGATGCGAAAATTTACTAGTATATATTGCTACAAAGTAGTTAAATTGTGTCGGATTTACTTGTACTTACGTGGTCTTGTGGCCAATGAAGTACAATTATAAATTTTCCAAAATTTATCATACTAGTTTGTTTTACACCTTCTTTTCTGCAATTTGATTCAGTTGTACATTTTTTATATTGTAAAAAATTATTCTCGAAGTTTATTTATTTGTTTATATATTTCTTCTTTTTCTTTTCTACATACTAACATTTTGGACATAGTTAATAACATAACACCAAGGGCATAAAACACTAGGCTTTGTCTCATTATCTCACCTGCTCTGTAAGATTCAATGGTGTTGCCAGTGGAAGATATATACTCCATTTGTCAACAAATATTTGATGACCATATGTAAATCCCCTTGTATACACTCTTATTTTTGTAATGATTATAATTATATACATATTTTATGATTGGATGGAACTGAAGATTGGGATGATAGATCCATCATCTAGGGGAAACCAGTGAATGGTGGCTCCTGACATAATAAGCACACCATCACCTGCAACTAGCAAGGAAAGACGGGCCAAGAAAACACCCACATTTATCATGTTCCCCTTGACATGGGTGAATGGAAGTGAAAATTTAGGTGGAAGCCAAGGAAATTGAAGAAAAAATGGTCAATGGCATGCAAACAAGGATCCCAATAGTAGGAGAATGCAATACATACAAATCACGAGAGAACATTGGATACAGAATGAGTTCTGCAATGCAAGAGCATGAATGTTGAGCACTAGAGAAATCCTTTTGAGGCTAATGGGATGTGATTCCCTTTGTTGATGTATTGAAGCTAAAAATTGTGTGTGTCCAAGATTGGAAGGATTAAGTAAGGCTCAGAGGATATTTTTTGGTAATGGGTGCTTGTTGTATGGTTGATAAACCACTGGGTAGGGTAGAAATTCATAGGGGTTCTTGCTCAAAGGGATAATAAACTACTGATTTTTTTCCAAGAGGGTTGATAAACCACCTAGTGCTTTCCAAGTAGGTTGATAAACTACCTAAAATGTGAGCTACAAATTCCTGCAGTGCTTGCCTTGAGGATAGAATTGATAAACCACCTAGAAAGTGATCCCATACTGCTAGAGTTGAGCATTATTCTAGAATATTTTGACTGAAATCTCTTATATCATAGACCTAGATCAGGGGTGGACAACTACAAGAAAAATTGTGGTGTAGTTGGCCTATGGTTAGTTGGAGAGTTTGTAGAAATTATGGTGTATATTTTCAGCTGCTCATGAAATTTTAATCAAAATCACATGGCACAAACCTACTCTACTGCTCTGAAAAATTCAATTCACAATTTAGAACATCAATCACAAACATGCAATGAGAAATAACACAAATGCACAATGTATTTTTGCAAGGGAAAGAAATATTCTAAAAACCCCTTTTCCTACTTGCATTAATATGATGAATAGAGATGTATTACAATTGTTATTCTCAATCGAGCACAACCTACAAGTGAATAACCTATCTCTATGCTCACTGAGAAGCTCTGGCCCATACTTAGTCAATTTATGCCTCTGCTTGAGCCCATTTTTCCTTGTGAAATTCATGATGAAATTAAGCCCCTATTATTTAGGAATTTCCTCCAAAATGATTGTGTAATTCCCAAGGTTGATCATTCGATTGCATACAACACGTGTACACTCAAGACTAGTATACAATTGATGTTACACTACCTTTGAATCTCCACCACAGCTAGGGAACTCAAATTCTCTACATGCACTAGCTATTTTGGGATGTTTGACCAATTAACTAGATGATCACTAAGTTAGAATGAAGTTTGACTACGTAACTAACCTTCCTCTAGTTCCTCTAATAGTTGCCGTTTTAACTAAAAACAACTTGAAATAACTGACCTTGATTTCTAGAAATTAGTAATCACACATGCTTAACTGAACCCAAGCCCTCATATTTACTAGTTAAACTGGGTGACACAATCCATATCACACAAGTTAACTGCATCCAAGTTGTTTGTTGATGTGGAAATTCAAATTTTATCAATTTTACCAAGGAAAAATCAAATTGAGACTTTCTTGCTACATTTTTCAACACTCCCTCTCAGCAAGAAAGGGATTATAAACCACCCCTATCTTGCACCTGTGAAACTTGAAATTCCCTCTTCAAAAATCCTTTATCAAAATATCAACATCTGGTTCCTTTGTCGGAATGTATCATAGCAACGTTATTCACCTCTACACATAGTCTCGTAAATGGTGATACCAGATATCTATATGCTTGGATCGAACATGAAATATATGATTCAAACAAAGATTGATGCAACTATGATTATCACAATAGATTATGATTGGATCCACCTTCTTACCAAACAGTCCCATAAGTATCTTTCTCATCTAGATCACCTCACATGTTGCTTGACTTATAACCATGTATTTTGCTTCTACCAAGCTGAGCGCCATAGATATTTGCTTCTTGTTGTGCCAGGAAATAACTACAAAACCAACACTAAAGATTCCACCTTATGTACTCTTTTGGTTTGATATAATCCTCGGCAAATTTTCATCTGTGAGGCCACACAACTTCACTCCCATTGTTTTTCTCTACCACAGTCCAAACTAGGTAGTTCCTCTGGGCTACCATAAAACGTGCTTAGCTTCCTTTCAAAATAATTTGATCAACCTAAACATAGATTGGATCAGCTGGTTGAATGCATAACATATATATGGTCGTGTGTTCACAAGATACATTAGTGAACCTAATAGTTGTTGATAAATGGTAGCATCCACCTCTTTAACTGAATTCGCAGTCTCCTTCCTCATTAGAGGTGTCTCCATGGGTTTACATCTCTCCATGAGAAATCTCTATACAACCTCATTTTCATACTTTTCTTGAGACACAAATAGTTCCCCACCTCCTTGGCCTACTTCCATCCTGAGGAAGTATTGCATGAGACCCATGTCCTTCATTTCAAATTCCCTTGCAAGGTCATCCTTGCAAGATCTAATCAATTACTCATCACCAGCTAAAGTAAAATCATCAACATGTAAGACAATAGTTAGCAATTTATGTTCTACCAAGATGTGATATAGGTGTTCATTCGCTTCAATTTTGGCAAAGCACAAACCAATGAGATAGCTCTGGATGCTAGTGTACCAAGCACGAGGTGCTTGTTTGATACTGTACAATGATCGCTTAAGTATGCACACATGAGACTCTCGATAAAATGTCTCAAAACCCTCTGGTTTCTTGATGTACACCTACTCCTCAATAACCCCATTGAGAAATGTTATATTTACATCCATCTAGTGGATCTTTCACCCCATTTGTGCAACCAGTGAAAGAAATGATTTAAATGATGAGTACCTTTCTATAGGAGAAAAGGGTTCCTCATAGTCAATTCCCTTAAATTTAGAGTAACCCTTGGCCACAAATATGGCCTTATAATTCTCTATGCTTCTGTATGTTGCATGCTTAACTTTGAAGATCCATCTCGAACCCACAAATAATTTATGTCAGTCTTGGGACTGTTGAACAAAGATTGTCATTGATGTCAATATGGCAATATTCGAGGAACCAAGAGGAGCCAAGAGTAGCAATATATATAGAGCCATCGGTATATGCCAAAGAAGAGGAGAAAATGGAGCAATATACACATAGAGCAAACAAAGGAGCAAATAGAGCCATGGGATGTAACAAACACAGCTGTCAGAGCCACAGAGGAAGCAGACAAAGCTATCGAGAGCAATGTATGCCACAATAGGGTTATATGCATGCAAACAAGCCTGAGGAGCCATATCGGAGGAGCATAAATAGAACCTATCGGAGCTACAGGAGAAGTAATATATGCCAAAGATTCATAATCTAGAGGAAGACCGATCATAGGAGCATTGAGGAAGAGCGGAGGACACAATGGAAGAGTAGTTAACGTAGGAGTATGACAGTGGAGCAACATATAACATTGGAGGAGCCACATAGAACCGATAGAAAGGAAACAGCGGAGCAATATATAAACAAAGTTACAGGGGTGGAGCAATACAAACCATCAGAGGCACAGACATATATATATAAAATATATATATATATATAATATATTATTATATATATATATAATATATATATATATATAATATATATATTATATAATATATGTATATATATGTATATATATATATATATATAATATATACATAATATACATATATATTATATAATAATATATATATATATAATATGATAATATATAATATAATATGTATATAGTATATATAATATATATATATACATATATAAATATATAATATACATATAATATATAATAGTATGTATGTTATGTATGTATGTTATATATAACGTAATATATATATACATTAATCGATATATATATTATATATATTATATATATAATATATATATATATATATATCATACATACATACATAATACATAGTCATAATACAGAATAAATTATATATATATTATATATAATAATATATATATTATATTATATATATAATATATATAATATATATATATATATTATCACATTTATACTATCAGGCCCAAAAAACCCATGTATGCACGTTTTAACATTATCGGCGGTCAAAAATCTTACATATATGTATTTAACACTATCGGAGGCGGAGCAGTATATAATATCGGAGAAATCATATCGGTGGGTTTATTAAGTGCCACACCCGAAATCTTCGATTGCGATAAGGTTGCGGACCCAACGGAGGCATTAAAAATAGCCTATAATAATATCGCGTCCGTCATATTGGGATTTATGTATCGCAGCGCTTAAAGCCTTCTCACATTAAAACGCCGATTGCAATATGTGTTCGGACCCACTGCGGAATTATGTTATGGTGTAATACCATATCACATCTGCCCATCGTTTATCTGACTAGAAGCGCCGATTAAGATTACACACGGACCCGAAGGGGTTGTCAACTGTTGTTTTATACACTATCGCATCCAATCCATCGGAGTAGTGGAGGATCGGCCATCGGCCATCGGGGAAGTCATGGTTGCGATATATAAAGGACCCCCGGCAGTCACAAATTGCTGATTGTGATTTAAGCATGGACCCGATACAGGAATAGGTGCGAGTAAATTAAATTTGAAGTCCGTCGTTAGTTTTCTTTCCTTGTTTTTCATAATTTCCTGTGTAACTGTGTTTCTGCTTGTGAGGTGGTTTTAAGCCTAAAGGCTTACGATGGCTGTTTCCGGTGGATTTTTTTTAGAAGGCTGAACGCTAAGTAAATGGGCTGATTCATGGCAATACTAATTGCAATTGGACGTGGCAAGTCCGTTAAACTGGAAAACTTGCAAAGTGAACTTGCACAACGTCGAGGAAGGCGCAACGACTGAGGAGGAGGCTTAAGAGGCGTGTAAGAAAAAACGAATGGAAAGAGGTATGGATATAAATAAAACAGTAAAAACAGAAAACTCTAGCAGTTGTTGTTATGGTGAAGACCCAGAGGGTGAGGTAGTAGAAGGAGCAGAGGCAAAAGAGGCAGTAGAAGCAGCGGAGGCTATAGAGGCAGCAGAAGCAACAGAGGCAAGAGAGTAGGAGTGAGAGAACCTCAGCTGAATCGAGTGTAATAGCATACCAGTTTATACCAAGGTTGGGTTGGAGCCTAAGAGGTTGGAGCCTCAGAATTGAACAGGACTAAAGTCATTGGGGGTAGGTGCTCCTAAGTGTAGAACCACTACAAAATAGAGTTGGTGCTTTGGAGGTTGGAGCCTCACTGAAGTCCAAGTTGGAGCTTGGCAACCATTCACAATCAGATATACTTATATTGTATTTATTTCATTGCATTGTCTTGAGTTTCAATAAAAGCATTAATTCCAGCTGTTGATTTATGTGTTCTGTGTATAAATATACATATCTATATATGCTTTTGGCAATCATTAGAACAATTAAAAAATAAGAAATACTAATTCACCACCCCTCTTAGTATTTCCAACAATTGGTATCAGAGCAGGCTTCTTCATACTAGCCTAATAGCTTGAAGAAGGATCTGCAGCCATGATGAGAAATCACGAAGCATCAGGAATACCTCCTTTGTTTGATGGCTCTAACTTTGGTTTCTGGAAGAAAAGAATGACCTACTACTTAATGTCCCTTGGACCTGAAGTCTAGCATTTTGTTCAAAATGAATACAAAACTACTTCCACTCTTCGAACTGACCAAGATGAGAGGAAATCCTACGTCGCAAATGCAAAGGCCATGAAATCCATCACTAGTGGAATCACTGATTTCAAGTTTACAAAAATCATGCACTGTACATCTACCAAAGAAATGTGGGAGAAGCTAGTTAGCTTGTACGATGGAGACTCAAAAATAAAAAAGGCAAAGCTTCAAACTCACAAAAGACAATTTGAAAGTTTGAGGATGGAAGATGAAGAAGATATTGCAGCATACCTCCTTCGAGTAGCTGAAGTGGTAAACTCCCTGAAAGGATTGGACAAAAAAGTTGAAGAAAGTACCATTGTTCAAAAGGTATTAAGGTCTCTTCCAGATAGATTTCCCTCCAAAATAAGCACTATAGAAGAAGCTAAGGATCTAGATACCCTCAAAATGGATGAACTCCATGGAATTCTCACTACCTATGAAATGAGGAAAGGTGGCCCAAGCTCCAAAGATGCAGCATTCAAGGCCTCAAAGTCAAAGAAGGGGGAAGAAAGGAATGACTGTAGTGATGAGTCAGATGTGGAATCCGAATTGGCTCAATTTTTACGAAAGTTGAAGAGAGGATATAAGCTTAAAGGAAAGTATCCTCTTATCTGTTTTAAATGTGGTAAAATAGGTCATTATGCAGAAAAATGTCCTCATAAACATGATAGTGATGATGAAGGAAATTCTAAAATAATGGCACACAAAAAGAAAGGGTTCAATAAGAAAAGCTTCTTCTCCAAGAAATATGAGTCTGATGAGGATGAGTTTATGGTCATCAAAAAGAAATCAAATGAGGAAAGTGATCATGATGAAAGCCAAGACTCATTATTCATGGCACTCGCAGATGATGATAACTCAAGGCTGGAAGGAAATGTAGATGAACTATTAATAAGCACCGTTGAAGAAAATGAGAAACTACGGAACAAGATCATTTCTCTCAAAGTGGAAAATGAGGAAATAAGAAGGAGAAAAGATCTCTTGGAAGAAAAGCTTAAACAAAAAGAAGAGACTTGTGAAGAACGTGAGGCTGAAATATTGTCTCTGAGAAAGGAGTTGGAGCAAATTAAAAAGTGTTGTAAAAGCTCTCAAATACTCGAGACTATTCTGAAAAATCAAAAACCTCAACATGACAAGTCTGGAATAGGTTTCAAAGTGATCTGATAATCACTCTATGAGTGACCTCAGTTGAAGATCTATTAAACAAAAGGTATTACAAACTCATGTGCTGGTGTGTGTTCTGTGTTATTCAAGCAACGGATCAATCAAATTTCCAATACACAGACATTTTAAATGGAAAGACGACGGAGAAATACAGTAAACAACACTAAGACATAAATAGTTTTAATAAGGAGTTCACCCTATTCTCTAGGGCTACGTCTCCAGTCTAGCTTCAGTGGTGGCCTTGTTTTATTATGTCTTACATCAGAGAATTTACAATACAGGGACTCAATGTGAGTTCTCTTGAAGCAGATTTTGCTTGGCAGGGTGGTCCTTGGATTCCCCAAGCCATTCAGAGTTCACAGACTCCCTATCCTCCTACCAACTCTGTGACCTTGGGTCTATAGTGGAAAGAGCCAACTATGATGCTCAATCCCGACATATTCCTTTATGGGAAGGCTTGAATCTTCAAGCTCTCTGGTGCTCGATGCTGCCTATGGTCAGCTCGACCCTCTGCCTCTTCTACTCGGCTTTACTGCTCCCTGTGTTCAGTCCTCCTCTCAAGGTTCACTATTCACTGTCTCTCTCGATCGCTTGGATTCTTCTCTAAATCCTCCTCCCTTTTTCGACTATCTTTGTTCATGGCTTTAACCAGTCGATCCTATGCCTATTTGATTCCTCTCCCGCCTGCATCGATTTACCTTTTGCAGTTGTGCTTGGCGTTCCCTATTCAGTTTCAGCATGAGCACTCAGGGAGTGCCACATGTTCCCATATAATTGGTGCCAGCATGCTTCGTCGGCTCATTCCTCTGGTTATGTTGTGAACATACTCTTTCCCCACCATGGCAGTTAACAGATTCCAAATCCCTTTTAAATCGCAGCTTATTTCCCTGTTGATTCCGCTTCTGTCCCTCGGGTGCAATCTCAGCCATCTGATCTGGGCTCCTCCAGATCCAAGCTCATACGCACGTCGAGCACGGTTGACTTGCTCGACTGTTAACATGTGATCATAGTGGTTTTTCTCTCACCTCCACTACCATGTGTCAATCGCTGATTGTGATCACTCCACTTTCTCCAAAACCTCTTACTATTCAAGGGCGTCCCGATCAAACCACCGGTTTCCAAGCCATGGGTCCCACTGTCGTACATTGGTGCTTTTTACCATTTTTTGCTCGCGGTCTTCTGGCTCCCAACGTGACTGAGTGCTTGAGGCTCTTCCATTTCAGCCCTTTTCACCTTGCGATGCGTGATTAGCACTAATCGCGCATCAAAATCGCCTCCTTTTCTCGATCCGGGGTTCCCAGGGGCTGTTTTGACCTCCTACGCAGTCTCCATGGGCCTCGGTCAACGTGCTTTGATCGAGGTCCTCATCGTTTCATGCCAGCTGCCATGGCCACTAGTTCAGGGGGTTTTTGATGCTATTTTGGATTTTATTAGAGATTTGTTCAACTCAATACAATCAAAGTTCTTGACAGTATTTTGGGGATCCGATTTGGATCACGACCTCCCTACTGAAAAAGATTTTGGACCACCAAAAGTTGGTTTCCTTCAAGCATCGACTAAGTGAGGAAATTGTTGTCTCACTTGTCCAATATCAATCCACTTCGTATTGCTTAGCTTTGAACCTTTAAGCCCAATCCTGAGGTATTCCACTTGTCCACTACGCATCGTTCTTACCTTCCTGTCCAGCACTGTGCCTTCCTGCAAATCATTAAGATATTCAGGTAGCAGGTCATCAAGAGAAGGTAATTGACTCTGCACTTCAGGGTCCTCAATCATTGAAGGCTCAAACAACCTCAAGCAGTCTGCGTTCACGACTAAGTAGATGTTCATGTAAGCTGGTAGATCAAGATGAAAAGAATTTTCACCAATTTTCTCAAGTATCCTGAAGGGTCCATACCTGATAGGTTTTAGCTTTCTACCTTCACCTTGCATCCTGTCCTTGCTGATATACAGCTAGACTTGGTCTCCAACTTGAAAAATATGCTCCATCTGATGCTTATCATGCCTAGCCTTGTACTTGGCCTGGCTCTTTTCCAGCTATTCCTATACTGCCTGGTGGATCTCCTGGATCTGTTCAATGAACCTAGTTGCCTTGTCCACCTCACTGTGTCCATCAACCATGGTATATTTACCAAAGACAAAATCCAAAGGAGACCTTGGTATCAAACCAAAATAGGTCAAAAGGAGACCTTTGTGTAGAAGAGTGTTTGGCTCTATTGTAAGCATGCTGCACATAGCACAAGTGCTCATCCCAAATCTTAGGATGTTTGCTGCAATATCCTCTCAGTAGCTGGATCACTGTCCTGTTAACTACCTCTGTCTTGCCATCTGTTTGTGGATGAAAAGTTGTTCTTTTCTTTAATTTGGTGTCCATTAGTTCCCACAGACTTGACCAAAACTTCCCCACAAATCGGGTGTCTTGATCAGATACAATAGAAGTGGGTAATCCAAAATGAACCCATACATGTTCGAAGAATAATTTTGTAGTTTGTTCAGTTGTAATCTATTTACCACATGGTATCAAAATACACATTTTTCTGAACCTATCCACAACAACATACAAATAATCATGACCTTTCCTAGATTTAGGCAGTCCCCCAATAAAATCCATGGAAATTCTTTCCCAAGGGTGAGAAGGAACTGGCAAGGGAGTGTGCAAGCCTAGTTTTCTATTGTTGGGCTTGCTTTTAGCACACATGGCACACCCCTTTACATATCTAGAAATTGTCTCATTCATTTTCGGCCAATAGCAGAACCTTTGCAGCTCTGAAACTATTTTACTTGCCCCAACGTGACCTGATATCAGAGAAGTGTGTGCTTCCCTAATTATATTTTCCCTCTTAGTTTGTGGAATGCAGAGTTTCCCACAATGATATAAGAGTCAGTCCTTCACATGATAGTCTAATTCTTCTACTCTTTTGCCTTGACTCAAAGTTGCATATACATATTTAAAGTCAATATCCTGAGCATACTATTCTATGTAGCTTTCATGCAACACAGAGTTATGCTTAAGTATGGTGGATGCATTTATAATGGGTCTAGATAACAAATCTACAACCTTGTTATGTATGCCCTTTTTATATCTGATGACTAAATGAAACTGTTGTAGAAAACCCATCCATCTGCAATGTCTTGATTACTTCAACTTAGTTTGGGAGTGTAAATATTGAAGTGGATGATGATCAGTATGTATTATTGTTTCTTTGCCCATTAAGTAATGTTTCCACTTTTTAACACTCTAAACTAATGCGTACAATTCTTTATCATAGGTAGGATAGTTAACTACTGCAGGATTAAAAGTCTCAGAATGGTAACATATGGGTTTACCATGCTATGTCAATACTTCTCCCATGGCATAGTCACTGGCATCAGTTTGGATCTCAAATGGTCTCTGTAGATCTGGCAGTGCTAGTACAGGTGTTGTACCAATTTTTTCTTTCAAGGTGTCGAAGGCTTTCTGCTATTTGCCTCCCCACTAAAACACCTTGTTCAATCCTATTAAAGCATGTAAGGGAGCTGCAATTGAGGAAAAGTTTGAAATGAAATTCCTCCAATATTGTGTTGCTCCTAAGAAGCTTCTCACTTCTGTAGCAGAATTGGGTTTAGGCCAGTCTATGATGACTGCCACATTAGAGGGATCTATTTTCAATTCACCTCCCCCTACTATATGACCCAAATAATTTAGAGAGGTTTTGCCAAATTCACATTTGGAGAGTTTAACATAAAGTTTTTCTCTTTTCAAAACATCTAATGTCTACTTAACATGCTTTAAATGTTCTTCCCGCATTTTACTAAAAATCAGAATGTCATCCAGATACACAATTAAAAAATCATCAAGAAAAGATCTGAGTACATCATTCATTAATCTCATGAAAGTAGCAGGGGCATTAGTCAAGCCAAAAGGCATAACCAGCCATTCATACAATCCCTACTTTGTTTTGAAAGCAGTCTTCCATGCATCTTGCTCTGTGACTCTGACCTGATGGTATCCACTGTGAAAATCTAGCTTGGTGAAATAAACAGCTTCTTCAATTGATCTAAAATATCATCTATGCAAGGAAGGGGATAACGATTTTTAATTGTTATCTTATTCAGTGCTCGATAATCAATGCACATTCTCCACGAGCCATCTTTCTTTCTCACCAAAATGATTGGTGATCCACATGGTGATGTGCTAGGCCTGATGAACCCTTTCTCGAGCAACTCCTACACCTGCTTCTTGATTTCAACATTCTCTAAAGCAGACAACCTTTTATACCTGTGGCTGCAATGATTGTTTCATATCCCGAGTCTGACCCCAAATCTTTCTGAATAGCTGCAACAGTCTTCTTCTTCTTTCCCTCGGACTTCTTAGGTCTCAGCTCTGGATGTAGAATCCAACAATGCTCATCATCATGCCCCTCCTTTTTACAGTGAGTGCATGAAGCTTTGCCTTTTTGTGCAGTGTTAGCCTTCCTTGCTTTCCACTTCTACTTTATTTTATCCTTGCTCTTACTTACAGTGGGTTGGGATGGTCCCCCAACTTCTAGATTTCCATTCTTTCCTCTAGCTTCTAGATGAGTAGCTTGCATAGATACTTCATCTATACTAGTGGGATTAAACATGAGGATGGTGTGCCTCATGTAGCTGTGTAGACCACCAATGTACTTCAAAATAGTTTCTGGTGAGTCTAATGAGATACCCAACGTCAATGCTCTCTTTCTAAATTCTTCAGTTGACCCTTGTACACTTTGCCCTTTCGACTGCCAAAGAGTTTGCCAACTCATCATGGCTTGTTGCATGTAGGCTAATGGATAGAACTGCTTTTTAATTGCAGAAACAAATTCACTCCAAACAGAGATGGTCTTACCGTGCTTCCTCATATAAGTTTGGGTTCTACCTTCCCACCAAACCAAGGCAGTGCCTCCAAGGCGTAGGCTTGCCAGCTAAATCTTGCTCTTGTCTGAGTCTATGCTCTGTACTCTGCAATACACATCAATTTGTATAATCCAATTGTCCAACTTTTCAGCATTTATCTCTCCATCATATATAGGCAAGTCAAATTTGACATCCAATTTAATCAAGGATGCTTTCTTATTATACACAGGGCTGCTAGGAGGTGTAGGAAAGCTTTCTTCTTTTATCTTTCCCTTTGAGTGGTCATGAGAATGAGACTCATCTTCTTCTTTTTCTTGTTTAGAGCCTGATGAATCTTCATCCTTATGCTTTCTAAAGTCCCTATAAATTTCTTCTACCATAGACTTTATAGCTAGGAAACGTTCTATGAACTGGGGGTTTGGTCCTATAGAGCCTTCTTCTGACATTGTCTTCCGAGAATAGACTCTCCCAATTTCAGGATTAGTTTCCACCAACTCTCCTTCTCCTAATTTGAGCTTTAATCTAGTGATCATTCATAGCTAAACCAACACAAGCTTGTCTAACCTTACAACCTAGAGCTATGATACCACTTGATCTGATAATCACCCTATGAGTGACCTCAGTTGAAGATTTATTAAACAAAAGGTATTACAGACTCATGTGCTGGTGTGTGTGATGTGTTATTCAAGCAACGGATCGATCATATTTCCAATACACAGACATTTTAAATGGAAAGATAGTAGAGAAATACAGTAAGAAACACTAAGACACAAACAGTTTTAATAAGGAGTTCACCCTATTCTCTAAGGCTACGTCTCTGGTCTAGCTTTAGTGGTGGCCTTGTTTTATTATGTCTTACAGCAGAGAATTTACAATACAGGGACTCAATGTGAGTTCTCCTGAAGTAGATTTTGCTTGGCAGGGTGGTCCTTGGATTCCCCAAGCCATTCAGAGTTCACGGACTCCCTTTCTTCCTACCAGCTCTGTGACCTTGGGTCTACAGTGGAAAGAGCCAAATGTGATGCTCAATCCCAATAAATTCCTTTATGGGAAGGCTTGAATCTTCAAGCTCTCTGGTGCTTGATGTTGCGTATGGTCAGCTCGGCCCTCTGTCTCTTCTACTCGGCTTTACTACTCTCTGTGTTCAATCCTCCTCTCAGGGTTCACTATTCACTGTCTCTCTCGATCGCTTGGATTCTTCTCCAAATCCTCCTCCCTTTTTCGACTGTCTCTATTCATGGCTTTAACCAGTCGATCCTATGCTTGTTCAGGTCCTCTCCTGCTTGCATCAATTTACCTTCTGCAGCTATGCTTCGCGTTCCCTGTTCGGTGTCAGCATGAGCGCTCAGGGAGTGCCACGTGTCCCCATCTAACTGGTGCCAGCATGCTTCGTCGGCTCGTTCCTCCAGTTATGTCACGAACACGCTCTTTCTACACCATGGCAGTCAATGGATTCCAAATCCCTTTTAAATCACAGCTTATTTCCCTATTGATTCTGCTTCTATCCCTTAGGTGCAATCTCAGCTGTCCAATTTGGGCTCCTCTAGATCCAATGTCATACGCACATCGAGCGCAGTTGACTTGCTCGACCGTTAACATGCGATCACGACAATTTTTCTCTCACCTCCGCTACCATGCGTCGATCGTTGATTGTGATCACTCTGCTTTCTCCAAAACCTCTTACCATTCAAGGGTGTCCCGATTAAACCACCGGTTTGCACGCCGTGGGTCCCACCGTCGTACATTGGTGCTTTTTACCTTTTTCCGCCTGTAATCCTCTGGCTCCCAACGTGACCGAGTGCTTGCGGCTCTTCCATTTCAGCCCTTTTCGCCTAGTGATGCATGATTTGCTAATCGTAAATCACAATTGCCTCCTTTTTCCAATCCGGGGCTACCAAGGGCTATTTTGACCTCCTACACAGTCTCCATGGGCCTCGGTTAGCACGCTTTGACCGAGGTCCTCGTCCTTTCGCGCCGGCTGCCATGGCCACTAGTTTAGGGGGCTTTTGATGTTGTTTTGGATTTCATTAGAGATTTGTTCAACTCGATACAGTCAAAGTTCTTGACAGTCTTTTGGGGATCTGATTCAGATCACAAAGGAGAGTCCTCAAGCACTAAGAATAGTGCGAAAAGCTATGCAGATGCACTTTCCTGCAATACAAAAGATGAAAAAGTATGTTATCAAAAGTGCATCCCCGATCCCAAGAATAAAGAGAGAATTACTCCAAAGAAGAATGTGGAGTCGAACCATGGACGCTACAATAAATACAAACCTGTACTCCACCAAGGGCCCATCGCAAATCTAAAGAATGAGGGAGGAGTAATTACTAGGATGGAAATCGACTCGAATCAAGGTTGCTTCAACAAGTACAAAACCATCTTTCTTGGACACTGCTTTCACCGTAAAAACTTCGGTCATCAAGCCAAACATTGTATGGCTTGCAAAAGTGAAAAGACAAATCTAAAGGACCGAATAATCAACTCATATGCCCCCAAAAGGAAAAAGGTAGGGTCAAATCAAAATGTTCAATTCATTTGATCCATTGACCAAATTTGATCTGATTTGCTCTTTCTGCTACAATAATGGACACTATGAACAAGACTACCCACTCAAAGGAAGAAAGATGAGTAGCAAGAACTCCAACATGGAAAAATGTAGCCTGGCTCTATATGCTCAAAATTGTTACACTGAAATTTGTCACCATGACTATCTGCAGTTAATATGGCTCCATCAATAGTCATATTATCCTCCTTGTCAAGCCTTATACCTCTGCTCTCCATGTCAAAATTCAAAAAGAGAGAAAGTCATTAAAAATCATGTTTATCTCTGGGTACGCAGGTTCTCTCTACCTTGCTTGCGTGTACGCATCTCAAGCTCAT
>APFE030811900.1:0-18928 GCA_000404065.3 Pinus taeda
TGAATTTTTATTTTGATTCAAAGAATCAATAGAAGACCAAGTTGGTCTGAGAGGCAGCTATTTGACCCTTTTGGATAGGTATATATATGAGTCAACTCGATCCCTTGGAAGAACAATCACTTATCATCACAAAACATCGTTTCTTGTGCCAAACAAGAATAAAATACAACTGAAATTAAAGGAGAGATAAGCTATGATTTTTTCAGTCTGTTTATGTGCACACATGTGAAGCTTTTGTGGCTTCTCTACAAAAATTACAGGGATGAATTTCATCCTTCACTACAGGTCCAAAAATGATGTGATTTGACCAGATTTTATAGTGTTTGATCAACACTGACTTTCATTGACTTTGACTTGGTTGGAGGAGACTTGGAGGAGGGTTGAGTTGGATATTTGTGGCAATCTTGGCCTTGGGTCTTGTATATCTCATTTTGATATAATGTTATACGAGAAGGATCTTTGGGATTTCCCACTTATGGGTTTTTTCACTGGCTTGGAGCCTAATTCTTAGTGCTCTTTGTTTCCTTGTGATCTTTATGTTTTTCATTTTTGTGTAATATGACTTGATGAAGAAGACAATCTAAGTAATAAGAATCCAAAAAGCATTCACAAGTAATTATCAATTTAAGATAAATCAATCATTTTCTTCTAACACTTGTTTTCTCAACATGAAGTAGGGAAATAGTTCCTATGACATCCAACCTGCGATCTATGATGGGAAATCCTCATTAGTCTCTCTGAATAAAGATGTCCCATTAAGGGGGTCAAGAAGAGGTATGAGGCATCAACAATTTTATAGTTGAAGAAGTCTGAATCTTGGTTTGTCAATTTTGGCCCTATGTAGGAAAGAAAACATGGAATGCAGTTATCCTCTTAGAAGAGTTCAAAATGGGAAGGCCACATAAGGCCTTATATAAAGATCTAAATTCAAGGACCTCCCTCATAAATAGAGATAAACATGTATTGAAAGAGAGTAAAAAATGATCCATCCAAATCTTGATAAAGACTATAAAACATTCCTTGAATCTCATAATAAATGGGGCATCTACAAATGAGGTGACCCTCTAACTCTATCTCATGTATATGGAAAATCTAATAGATATTATTGAGAAGAGGAAAACATCCCAAGAGAGACAAAAAATGTAAAAAGTTTGATAGTAATACATATGCAAAAGATGATCTTGAAACTAATAAGTGCATGAAACTGTAATGTCACTGGCATCATCATAAATATTGTCACCATCTTCATTATCATCATCATCGTCATCATTGCATTATCATCATAATCAACATTCATTTCGTCATCGTCATCAACATCACCATCATGATTATGGACATTGTTGTCAATTGTTCATAATTATAGGTGTCGTAAGAAATATTATCAACCCAAAAAATGTTGAGTGCTAGAAAAGGGTTGTTTGGACACATGATATATGCAAAAGAAATAACAACTCTATTTTTGAGATTTGATCGATGATCATCATCATCACTACCATTATCATTGTCATTATCATTTTCATCATCCCCATCATCGTCATTAACGTAATTTATATCACCATTGTTTTCATTGTCGTCATGGACATCATCATCATTGGCAATGTCATCATCATTCATGCCATTATTGTTGTTGATGATGACCTAGATGACAATAATGATAGTGATGATCAGATGATGATGACTTGGAAGACGATGCCAAAGATAATGATTATGATTATGACCATGAAAATATTTAAAAATTGGGAAGATTGTCCAAGGTCATGAACATCGTCATTATCACAATCACAATCAATATCATCATCATCATCATCATCATTGTCATTGTAACCACCATAGTGTTTATCAACATAATCACAATTCATGTCATTTTCATTATCGTCATAATTATTGACATTGTCATCAGTTGTTCATAATTATCAGTGTCATAAGAAATATCATCAATGGATAAAATACGATGAGTGTTGGAAAAGGGATGCAAAAGTGAACAAAAAAATTGGGGGCAACAATAGACGTAAAATTGGATGAAAAGTGGATGCAACATAAAATAAGATGCAAACGCGGATGCAAAAATGGAAGAAAACATGGGTGCAATAGTAGGCATAAAACTTAGCATGAATTGTGGTGAAACAAATGTGGGTGCAACGACGAACACAAAAAAGGATACAAACTTGGATGCAAAAAAGAGGCAAACTTGGATGCAAAGATGGATGTAAACATGGACCAAACATGGGTGCAATAGTGGACACAAAATTAGATGCAAAAGTGGACGCGTCAGAAGTGGATGTAAAAGTAGATGCAAAACGAGATGCAAAAAACATAAACAATATTTGATGCAAAATTGGACGCAAAATATGATGCAAATGTGGATGAAAAATTCGAAGCAAATGTGGGTTGTAATGGTAGGCACAAGATATGGCACAAATTGTGGTGCAACAAAAGTGGATGTAAAACAGACACAAAAAAATAAGCAAACTCAGATGCAAGACAAGATGCAATAAGGGATGTAAAAGTGGATGCAAACATGGGTGCAATAGGAGAAACAAAATTGGATGCAAAATATGGATGCAATGGGAGTAGATGCAAAAGAAGATTAAAAATGAGACACAAAACCCAACACAAAAGTGGTTGCAAAAAGAGATGCAAAAGAGGATGAAAACATGGATGCAAAATTGGAAGAAAACATGGGTACAACAGTAAGTGCAAAACATGGGACAAATTGTGGCAAAACAAAAGTGGATGTAATGATAGATGCAAAAAAATAACAAATGAAGATGCAAAAAGGGATGCAAAAGTGGATGTAAACGTGGGTGCAACAATGGGTGCAAAATTGGATGCAAAAGTAGATGAAAAATGAAACACAAAACCCGATGCAAATCTTGAAGCAAAAGTGGATACAAAAAGGGATGCAAAAGTAGATGTAAAAGTCGATGAAAACTTAGATTTATATGAGGATGCAATCGTGGATGCAAAATTAGAAGCAAAAATGGGTGCAAAGGGATGTTTCAAACTAGGTGCAAATAATGGCACAAGAAAATTGGATGCAATAGTGGACACAATAATAGATGCAAAAGAGGATGTAAATATGGATGAAAAATAAGATGCAAAAGTGGATGCCACACAGGTAGATGTAAAAGTAGATGCAAAAGTAGACATAAACCTCAATGTAAAACTTGGCGGAAAGGGGATGCAAAAAATGATGCAAAAATGGATGCAAAAAATGTTTTTAAAAAGGATTGAAAAGAGGATGCAGGAGATGATACAAAAGTTGATGCAAGTGTAATAGAGGATGAAAAAGTAGGTTAAACAAAATTAGGTGCCAAACTTGATGCAAAACATGGTGCAAAGGATGGCACAACACTTGGCATAAAACCTGGCATAAAACTTGGTGCAAAACCTAGTGCTTGTTGAAAATAGTAACAAGAAATGCTATAAATAACATTGCTATAGATAGCATTTAATGTACTAGTGTTCAAAATAGCAACAAGGAATGCAAAAATAAAAATGCTATAAATAGCATTGCTATAGATAGCATTTCAGGATATATTCCAATTTTAATTTGTCCTTGAATTAAAATTGAGAATTAAAATTCGAATTTAGTCTCACTAGCTCTTTGAAAAATAATTAATTAATTCATCTTGAGTTAATTGGTTGAAGAAATTCAAACTTGAAGTCTTTGTGAAGAAATGCAACAGTTATCCCTTTGATTGAGGAAGTTATCCCTTAATTAAGGAGATAAGGTTGAGTTGTATTTGAGTTGTGATTAGTTAGCTCAGTTAACTGAGTTAAGTCTAGTTAAATTAGTTCCAAACAGTTTGTGGAATTAATTGTGAGTTTAGTCAGTTAATGCATGCATGCATGCAACTAGTGTTCTCCAGATAACTGAATATTCTCTCATAAATAACTCATGCATGTCAGTTCAGACAGAGGCCCAGTTGAGATTAAAGGAAGGGACAATGTACTATCAGTTGCTAAGATTTTCCTATAAGAAAATCTCTTGCATGCAGAGGGAATTCATTCCTTCAGGATTGCGCAGTTATTACAGAGGTTAGAGTAGTGCGTGAGGGGAGAATCACACAGGTGGCAGCTGGAGGACCCAGGAGAAACTGCACAAGGAAATAGGAGGCTTGGAGGATAGAGGAGAAGGCATATGTGTTGTCTTTTCTGTCTATGAGCAGCAGTGAGGAATTGTACTGAGAGCTGGATAGCTTGAGAGCTAAAGCTTTGTGTAATCCTGAGATATTTCCACTTGTATGATAATACAAATAGCAGGGTTTTTAGCTGAGGCTTTCCCCTGAGTATTTTCTGTGTTTCATGTGTGATTGAATCTTCTTCTCTGTTATATGTGTTCTGTTTGATCTTGCTCAAAATCAATTAAGCTTCCGCAAGTTTGATTGTAGAAGTAGATTAAGTATTTTGCTTTAGTACATTGCATAATCAGTTTAATCTACAGTGCTAAACTTGGTGCAAAACTTGGGGAAAATTTTGCATCAAGTTTTGCACCATATTTGATAAATGGACACAAATAGCACCAAAAATGGGTTTTAGATGCAAAAAGGGACGCTAATCACAAGGTTTTGTTGTAGTGATTTCCTGTTCCATTTCTGCCAATATGTCTGGTCATATCAACACCCTATTCACTAGATCACACCAATTGATGGGAGTATTACAACTCTTCCCATACAGTGCCTCGAACGAACTCATCCTTAGTGACTCTTGATACCCATTCTTGTAATAAAAATCAACCAACGGAATGTAGTCCTACCATCTCCTCTGTTAATGCATCACATACATGCTCAACATGTCCTCCAATATCCAGTTGATCCTCTCTATTTTTCAATCTGTCTGCGGATGATAAGCTGTACTAAAGGCTAACTCTGTTCCCAAACCTACAAATAACTTTTTCCATAATCTAGAAGTGAACTTAGCATCCCTTTCTAACACAATCTTCCTTGGAACACCATGCAAACTCACTAAATCTCTAATGAAGACGTGCTACATCACTAACTGAATAGGTCGTCGGAATGAAGTGTGCCACCTTTGTCAACCAGTCCACCACAACCATGATGGAATCATGTTGTCTAGATGCCCTCACCAAATCTATGATGAAATCTATGGAAATGGCCTCCCATTTCCACTATGGAATCATAATTAGCTATAGTAATCCACCTGGGTGCTTACATTCTCCTTTTACCTATTGACAGTCTAAGCATCTAGCCACAAACTATGCCACTTCCTTCTTCAGATTCAACCAATAATATAACTTCTTCACCCCTATCATTCTCTTCTGATATTATGGGTGCCTTGAAAATAGTTTTTAATGGAATTCTTGCAAAATACTGTTCTTGATCTCACTCCCTTTCAACACATAGACCCTGTCCCTAAATCTGACGAAACCATCCGCTGTGAGACAATAGTCCACATCTTGATCCCATGTACACTGCTGTAACCTATGCCTAAGCTCCATGTACATGTCATCATGCTTTCCTATAAGTCTGTCCCATCCTATAAGACTGTCCCATAAGAAATCATAACTATTATATGATTCACTTGCACTCTCATGCAAAGAGCATTTGGAACCCTGTTTTCCTTTCCCTTAATGTACCAAATCTCAAAGTCAAACTTGATAATCATAGCTAATCATCTAGCTTGACTGGTATTCAGATTCAGTTGTTCAAACATATACCTCAACCCACTGTGATTGCTCATCAACAAGCCTCCTGCCAAGAAGGTAGTGCCTCCACATCATCAATGCATGGATGATCACTACCAACTCAAGATCACGTGTCGGGTAATTATGCTCGTGCTCATTCAGTTTCCTTGATCCATAGCATACTACTTGTCCTTCCTGCATAAGGACTCCACAAATTCCTCTCTTGCAAGCATTTGTACATACTATGAACTCTTTATTTGTATATGCAATATTTAGAATTGGAGTGTTTGTCAACAACTGCTTCAACTGCTCAAAACTTGCTGCACATTCCTCCGTCCGTTCAAATTTCTTACCTTGCCTCTGAAGTGACATAATAGGATATGCAATCTGAGAGAAGTTCCTATGAACCTCCTATAATAACTTGATAGTCCCATAAATGATCTTACTTCATCCACGTTTCTAGGAACTTCCCACTCCATGATCGCTCTTATCTTCTCCGAGTCCATTGCTATGCCTTCCTTAGAAACAACATGTCTCAAGTAATGTACCTTTGTCTACAAGAAACTGCATTTACTAAGCTTGGCATACAACTGATGCTTTCTTAGCAATCTCAACAGTGCTGCTAAGTGTTCGACATGCTCTTCCTCATTCTTAGAATATATCAATATATCATCAATGAGTACAATGATAAACTTGTCTAGATAAGGACACAAGACACTATTCATCAAGCACATGAAAGTATATGGAGCATTAGTCAAACCAAATAGAACTACACCAAACTCATAATGCCCATACCTGGTCTGGAAATCAGTCTTGTAGATGTCCTCTTCTTTAATGCGTACTTGATGATATCTGGATCTCAAGTCAATCTTCGAGAACATTGTTTCTCCCTTCAACTGGTCGAACAAGTCATCAATCATCGGCAACAAATACCTATTATTGATGGTCACTTTGTTCAACTACCTAGAATAAATGCACAACCTGAGAGTACCATCCTTCTTCTTCACAAACAACACTGGTGCACCAAAAGGCAATACACTTGAACTAATGTATCCTTTTTCAAGCATTTCCTTCAAACTTCAACTCTATTAACTCTAGTGTGCTCATCATGTATGGTGCCTTTGATGATGGTGCTGCCCTTGGTACCAACTCAATAGAGAAGTCCACTTCTGTATGAGGTGGCAACTCTAAAATCTTTGCCGGAAACACATCCTGAAAGTGCTCCAAGATCATGTACCTCTTCATAACTTATGAATCCTCAACATCCTTACCTTTATCACTAGAAATATGCAATGAAAATAACACATACCCTTTTATGTGATTGCACTTTTCTTGCATAGTTGTCACCATTCTAACTGATGTAGCTTTCTTCTTACCCTGCAAGATTCTTTGTTCTCCATTATCATCCAAGCATTCAATAGCTTTGTCATAGTAGTCCACCTTAGTCCTGTGAATATATAACCAGTCCATACCCAGAAGCACACTATGTGATCCCAACGACAATACATTCAAATGTGTTGAGTTAGG
This sequence comes from Pinus taeda, assembly GCA_000404065.3. Classification (NCBI taxonomy): domain Eukaryota; kingdom Viridiplantae; phylum Streptophyta; class Pinopsida; order Pinales; family Pinaceae; genus Pinus; species Pinus taeda. Next base: position 7,175 of record APFE030811900.1, read on the forward strand.
CATACCATTCAACTCGAATGCATAAGCTTTTCCCAATGATGAACTCTCTTCTTTGTACCTGTAGCCAACTGCACAAACCAAGATTCTGAATGCACTTCTTTATTCAAACCACACTTATCCACCAAGTTAGGACTTACATAACTATAATTAGATCCAGGGTCAATAAAAATAGAAACAGCTTGATCACAAAAATTACCGCCCATCTCAATAATAAATGTCAGGTGATATGCCTGCTCGTTATCCAACACTACGTAAATCTGAGGAATACTTTGTCCAACATCCCCCACTATCGGTTCTTCCTGAGCACTGTAAATCTGAGGCCTACCACCTTGATTCTACAAATAATCTCTCTTGAGATGCTCCTTACCACATGTCCAAAACTGCAACCATCCCTTACCATCACCTTTATTCTGTTGTTCTCTAGACTGAGGTCCATTAAACTTCTTGTAAGGTGAAACATTTTCTTTCTCACCTGCATCCTTAGGTCGTGTTCGCTTTAGCTGCCATTTACCCTTAACCTTGTCTTTCCCTTTCCAACCTTGCTGAGACGTTGTCTTGCGCTTTGATTGCTCATAACAATTCTTTAATTTCCCAATGACTTCCTCAAACAATCGAGGCTCATCACACTCAATCCAATCTCTAAATTCTAATGGCAATCCAATGGAAAATCTCTAAACTTTGGCTTTTTCATCCATAAGATGTGGCACATACCTCAACAACTCCAAGAACTTGGTCGTATACTCCTCATCCATCATCAACCCCATCTTTAGCTCATAGAATTCCTTGGCTTTGCTGTCACAATACCTCTTTGACAAATATTTCTTCTTAAAAAGTCTCTTGAATTCATGCCAACTCAATTCCCCTGTCCTTATGTCTCTAACTTGCTTCACATCTTCCCACCATATGTATGCTTTCCCTTTGAGGTTGAAGATAACTACTATGGCCTTCATGTTTTCCGTGTAATCATGCAGGTCAAAGAAATTCTTCATCCCGAGTAGTCATGCCTCTGCATCCTTCGACTTCTTCAAATCCCCATCAAATATAGGTAGCTTAGATTTCTTGAACTCAAATGGAAAATATCCCCTGTCACTCCTCCTGTAAGGATGATAATGATGATGACCATGGTACATGTCAGAACTATAACTAGAATAGAACTTGTGTCCATCACCTCTCCTATCCGGTGTATCCAAGAACCTTCCATATCTGATCGTGTCATTCGTATTTGACATGTGCCCATCATGAGATCTACTACCATATGCCCCGTTAGTCTTATCCTCCTGCCCATCGCTGATCCTAAGTGATCCTTGTCTCTACAAGTACATCAAAATATGAAGGATAATTGTATTAACCTCTGCTTGTTTCTCTTGTGCCTAAATGATTATGTCATTATCTACTTTGCAACTTCTTATTTATGCCTTCAAACTTATCAATGTGTCTACTAAGTCAGAATAGTGCCCACCACCATGCTTCTCATTTGATATGATTCAGGAGATATGAAAGCTTCCTAGAGACAACCTTTGGGTTGATTGTAGACCAGTGCCGAGGACATCTTAGAGAGAGGATTGCTTTTGGATATCATGAGTAGGGCTTTCTCCTACAATCCAATTGTCACGTAATTGGAAAAAGGTAATGAAGGGGGACTTGATCCAATAGTCCTTCATCAAGGTAAACTCAAGAAAACACATGGATCTAAATGCACGGGGGGTAAATCAGGCCAATTTCAAAGAGAAATGTCTAGTTCCGGTGGACAACACACAACAATAGGAAACTTTAATATTGGCGTTGTAGTAAAGTGAAGAAGAGGAAATGAAGGAGGGAATTCGGTGAGTAGGGCTGGTTACAATACAAAATGCTAAGCAATGATGTTCTGACAGAAATATGGAAGAGAGAGGAGATGAAAGAGCATAAAGAGTGGATCACAAATTAAGGTTTCATGCCCTATACCTCATGGATACATTTATCACCAAACAACATAAGTAAATCTGTGCATATAAAGGTATTGCAGGTTATAAACTAACACAAGTAAATCTGTCTTATACACAAGTATTGTTCACTATTTAGCAACCTAGATACATCCATGAATCAGAGAGAAACCAACAACTTCATTAAATTATTTCAGAGAAATAAAAATGTATATGAAATGAGATTTACATAAGGGAGAACATACTGCGAATTGCCATGATTGGAATCACCAAAGAGTTTCATTAATATTCAAAATAAGTCCCATTCAATAATCCATTTACATTCAATAATCTACAGCTCAAGTCCCTCATGAACAAGCTTCATAGAAACAAAGTGGAACTACATAATTTGGACCCCTAGGGTGCAGAATTCCGGAAGCTCTATTAAGTGTTTCTTCCCTCTTTTTATAAGGAGAGGGAGAGCTTTGAAAATTAGTTACAAAATATCTCAGGCATATCTCTAGCTGTCTGATCGACTAGCTGTCTTGTCGTGCGATAACTCTGCTGCCAAAATGATTCTAAAGGATTTGATTCCTTTCTTGAAAATACATAGCAATTACAAAATAAAAGAAAAAAAGGAAAAATTGAATGATGATAAGAGGAAAATATCCTTATGCCATTCCTGAGATTACCCCTAATCAGGCCACGTCTTTGCCTTAGTGTGCCTCTCCTGCTGCTCGACTGGTTCCCGTTGCTTTCACCTTAATATCTTAATTTCCCACCCACTAAAGTTGGGAGCAATCATCGTGATGGCGTTAGTGATGCTCCAAACATAGGGACCGACTCATCCATGCCTCTAGAATTCCTGCATAACACTATTGGAGCCATGATATGCCCAATTACACTACCGTAATACTATATTAGAGGTTCTTAGTATTGGCACTTTACACTTAGAGACATTTACAAAACAAATGAGTTCTAGGATCTTTGGACCCCTTTGTTTTAGCCCCTTTCTAGTTTCTTCATCATATGACCGGGAGCGATGACTAGGTGCTTAGCCCTAAGGTGCTAGAGCCTTTAGACTCCTTTATGGGGGTATTTTTCCCTTTATAAAGTGCTTTGCGCCCTTTTCCTTTAGTTTCCTCTAGCGACCGTGCGCTTAACCAAATATGAGAGCTCCTCTACATCAGAGGTTTCCAATCTGGGCTTTTATATTGGAGATGCAACATTTTTGTGATCTCTGATTACGATATCCATTTAGTGTTTGACCTCTAGCTCCACCTTTGGTTTTTTATGCCTTTATGACCGCGAACGAGCCCCCACATAGGAGCTCTCTTATTGGCGATTTCCAATCAGGGATTTAACTATGGAGTTACGAAATTTCAATTTCACTGGTCGTCGATATGACGTCTTCCTCTGCCATGTGGCACCTCGTGAGTGGTGACATGTGTCACCTTGTTTTTCCCTCTTTGGACCCCTGAAAATTCCAGATCTTCATGCCATGTTTCCTCCGTACTGCCACATCATGATGATGTCAGATGCCATGTGGCTTTATTAGGACCAATGGTATTCCGCCATGTGTCCCTCTAGAGGAGAGAGAAAAGGCTCGCCCTCTTCTGGTTTTGTGACTGATTTCCTTAGTTAAATGCTTCTGGGCATCCCCCGATAGTTTACACTATCAACGTTCTTTTCCTGCAATTCCTTTATAGTGGTCACTTTAAGATCACTGATTGCCAATTTGCGACAAGTTTGTGTTGTTGCAATCGCCGATTCACCCTGAACCTCCGATCGCCAATATTCTATACTGCTGGGACCCCTGATTGCGATCACCGATATTTCACTTCTGTGATGTGATGTGCCGATGTGCCATGTTTTTGAACGTCCGATATGAAATCTCCGATATTCCTCCTTTCCTTGAGGCTTTAATCCTTGAGCTTTAGAAGACCATAACTTCTGATCCAAGAGTCCATTTTGGACTTCTACATACCGTTGGAAATATTTTTCAGAGAAATTTCCAATGGAGAGGGTCTGTTTTAGACTTTGAGTCTTTCTGTGGCTTGGAAGATGGCTGTAGTGTTTTTTTCTCTTTTGCACTTTGGACAACTAAAAACACATTTTGCAGTGAGTGACAATATTGGCTCCAACTGGGGACAATGCTTTGCTGGCAAGGTGCTGAGAACCTATAGACCAGTGTCCTTCACCATTGGGCATGGAGTCAAAGATAGGATGAATCTATAGAACTAGAAAATATCCATGGAAGTTTATTTGCAGGAAGTCCTTTCTTCATCAACCTGAAATGCAGAAATATAAATTCTAACAATCGGAAATTAAATGCTCAGCTAGTGAACTTATTTATGTATAACTCCTACTTATGTATAGGGCATCAATTCACCTAAGTGGGGTTAAGCCTCCAATGGTACCAGGTCAGCATATGGGTGCTGGACCGAATGCCTACATATTGCTGAAATTTAAAAGTCACAACCAACATGAAGCATGAAAAATCTTTGGACGAAACTTTTGATATGTGCCCCCAACTTGATAGTTGATGCTCAACTCTTTTAATATCCTTCGTGAACCTTATAATGGGGTTATGTTCTTGAAAATCAATGGCTCACATGTGTATTCAACCCATAAGAGCTTCAGACCAAATATTTGGCCCATACCTTGGAATAAATGTATATTGTTGCAGGCCAAAGAAAGATACCATGTAGTCAGCTATTGTATCATGGAATTGACGAGGAAAATTGGTAGTTTTCTTCTTTTCTTGAACAATTTCCAGGGAGGAATCTTTCTACAAATGGTAGCGAATACTTTTCTTGGTTCTTCAACTTTGGGCTCTTCTTGAAAAATTTGTTGTTAGAATCGCTCTCTGCACTTGTTTGTAAGTAGATCCCTTTGAAAATCTGTGACCATCTCATCCTCCTGAATCATAAATTGGAGGTTTTTGAACTTGTTCTCTAGGTGAAGGATGTGAATCGTAAACTAGAGCCTCTTCTTTCTGTGCAAATTCCCATGAATGGGGCTATTGTGGTTCTGCATTGCTTGACTTCTCATTGGAGCCATACTCATCATAAGAAGGAGAATCATCAAATTTGGTAGAATAAGATCTCTGAGGGTTTGTTTGCGGCTCGATGATGTCTTTTTCTTCTCTTCCTTGATCACTAGCTGATGTTTCTTAATGCCAATACATGTATTCTTTGGGTGGAGCCCCACATACATCTTCAGCAGGATCATTAAACTCATGAATATTTTCAACATTAAAATATGCACAACAATATTAAAACAGAGCATCCGATGGATATAAAATTTTGCAATAATGATTGAATGCCATGTGAAAAATCTTTAAGAAAGATATGCTGCCATAAGGTATTGTTCTGTACTAAATTCTAAACCGTCTTCTAAAGAGTACATGAACAATTTCATTTGTGCATCTTAAAAGATAATACCCTATTGTTCCATGCATTCATGAAAGTCCTTAAGTTGTTGGTCCAGTCTTCTATCTAAGTTTCCACTGAATCTAGGCAAATAGGTATTCCATTCATGAAATGAAGGGACATGATTGGGATAACTGACAATAGAATAAAAATCCAATGGGGTAAATTTGTTGGACAAGAATGGTCATTTTGAAAACCCCTTTGGGTGAGTGAACTCAAGTTCAAAGATAGGGGGGATTTTCAGCTGTTTAGCACTGGAGAAAGTATGAGGCCTCTTGAAAGTTAGGATGATTAAATAAAGATGTAAACAATGGAGTCGTCATGATTTTTACCATAATATTGAAACAATGGAGTTGCCATTGGGAAATTTAATTGCTTAAATGACTTTTCATTAAATTATCAACCAGGGATACTTGTAAGCTTGTGATGATGCCAACAAAATATATGCAAGAGTAGGCAACTAACTCTAAGCTAAGAAAACTAAAAAGTCTTTGATTCAAGATGCAGTAAGTGAAGGAAGAGGCTCCTAATTCGGGAGGTCCTGGTTGTCCTTCCCCACAGCACTGTCCTTAAGAAGAGAAACTAAAGAGCAGCAGTATGTGATGTATAGAAAGCAAGAGAAGAGGCTCCTAATTTAGGAGGTCCTGGTTGTCCTTCCTCACAGTTCTATTCCAAAAACATTACCATTGCATCAAATCATAGACTCAAAAATAACTTGAAATAAAGAAAAGGAAATGAACTTTAATTATTGTTTAGACCAAATAGAAGGAGAGCCTAACTTAGACTCTTGGTTGTCCCCTCATATGTTGATTAGAACTCAGCTAAAATTCATTCATTAATAATGAAAAATATTCAAACATCTAAGTAATTAAATGAAAATAAAATTTATAATGAAATAAAATGTTTCTTTGATCCTTTTAAAGTGAGCTCAATTCTCTTAAGACCAAAGTGACAAACTATTCCATACAATTTTTATCTAAAACTATAGAAAGAAAACTTTATTCTATTCCATCATAAATTGGGATACATTCTCTAAGAGCCCTTTTTTTTTGGAATGGAGGAGGTACTCCTATTTATACAAAAACATAAGCAACTAACTCATTAATGGAGATCCACTAATTCATCCTAGATCCACAATCCTTCATATGGTTACAACCAATATGAGACACATATTCCTTTATCCATGATTTTTCTCCATGAGATATGCTTGACCCCTATCCCAAATCTCCTTCAAATCTTCAAGAGAATTCGAATTTGAGTCTTGGAGGCCACATAAGAGTTTCTTGGAACCTTCCAAATCACCTACACATGTTACCAAGCTCATTCCACCTTTAGGTATAGGCAAATACATGTTATTTTTCTAACTTTTAATCATAAATTCACTTTAAATACTTAAAAAAAATAACTTTGGAAAATGAAAATATGAACCCATATGGTAATGGAAATATAGGGTTATGTAATGATAATGTGATAAAATGAGGATAAAGGTGAAAATGGAGTGAAAATGTATGTTAATTTGGCGTCCCAACATATCTCCCAACTTAAGTTATTGCATGTCCTCATGCAATCTATTACATTGATCATGATTTGATCTTTTGAATTGTCTTGCTTTTACATGAACTTTGGCTGATATCGATTTTTTAACTTCACAAAATTTTCTTTTTGACAACTTTGTTCTTTTTTGCAAGTCTTCTTTCTGAAAAAACATTTGATTACAACATATTATTTTGGTTGGTTCTTGTGTGACAACCAAAATTTGATTAGTATTGGTTCTTGTGTAACAATACTTTCATCGTTTTTATGTTACCTCAAAAGACTTTGAAAAGATTTAATCAACCTTTCATTCTTCGATGATTATTTGCAAAACATGTAATGTTTGAATCATAATGCAATAGTAATTGTTTGGAAAAAGTATGTTGGTTAGGATGACATGTGTATAAAGGACATATATGACATATGGAAGGTGATAAGGGAGTATGAATGTGAATATGAGGTATAAAAATGAACATGGTGAAACAATTTGCAAAAATTATAATTTCAGTATTAAAGGAATTCTATGATAAAAAGCTAGAAAAGAACATACCTTTACTTTCCTAAGTGGACAAACTGTGTATCTGTAGAAAGTGTAGCTCCTACTGCTGAATCATGGAATGAAGAATACAATAATGTGATTTGTGTCTTGGTTGCATACATGATGGATGAAGTCGTGAATGTGGATCCTTTATTACTGCTGCTGAATTTGTTCCAAAGTATAAAATATTGTTGAATCTGCTAATGAATCATATAGTCTTCATGTTGTTCCATATCGTGGCACAATTCTTTCCATGTGAATAAATGTGTCAATGTTGAACATGGAAAGAAGTCATTGGATTACTGACCATTGACGAATGCTGTTAACCACTATGAGGAAAACTCACCATTAATGTCAATGAGTGCCAAGGTACCCAAGTACATCTTGCAAAGTGCGAATAAATAAGCTGATGTCGAGCCACTTGCAAGATCCAACAAACCAGGGACAATAATGTATTCCCATTGTTCGTTGGCGAGAAGACTTGCCATTAGGGCATGCAAGCCTCAAGGTACTAATAATGACTCTAGTCTTTGTCCCAGATAAGGTGCTGAGGTCGATGGGTCAAGACTTGTTGAAAGGCGGGCCTTAAGGAATCCCACATCAATCAACAAGAGTTTGTACAAAATGATTGGTAGGACTATAGATACAAGATGTTATGGTCAAACGGTTTTTATGGCAAGGAAAACAAGGCAATGTAGAGAGATGGATGGTTTATTTGTGAGGCAAAAAGATGAACTGAAAAGAAGGTGAAAATGTATGCGACTCAGAAAAGTAAACATGTATGAAGTCATGATGGATAAGGCAATCAATTAGTGGACTTTAACATGGATGACTGATGAGGCTTTGAAGGAGAAGTGTGGGTAAACATAAAATGACGCTAAAAATTTCTGTATAGCGACAAATGTCACGACATATGTAATTAACTCCTTCAAGCTTTCAATGATGAATGTGATTTTTAGACATCACATCTGCATGAACTTGGATCGTCGCGACCTATAAAAGCTCAGTACAAATTCTGCATGAAAATTGTGAGAGCTTTTTGAAGGACATAAAATGCAAGTATAAATGCTAGCAACGAAATAAAATAAAATAAAATAACCTGTTGCCTTTGTGCACTAGTTTTTAACTCCAAGAAGACAAGTTAGCATAAAATGTTTTCAATTGTTATGAAATGTCCATTTGCAATTTTTTTTAGTTGTTTTAATTTTTTTTTTAATATTTTGATTTTATTATTATTTTTTTTAATTGTTTTGATTTTTTTTATATTTGTTTGGTTTGTTTTGTATTGTTATAAAAATAAAATAAAATAATAAATAAAAAAAATGTTTGTATTGTTTTGATATATATATATATTTTTTTTTAATCGTTTAGATTTTTATTTTTTAAGTAGAAAAAAAAAAAGAAAAAAAAGGAGAGCATAAACCAAAATCTCAAGAAATACATCATAATGAAAGTCAAACGTCCACACCTCCCATCTGGTCAAAGCCTGTTTTCAACGACCCTAATTCCTAATTTTTGTATGAAAGCACTCATGGTGCAGTCACATTTTCTTTTGGACAATAAGCAACCCTTCATTAATCTGATAACCACCCAGCGAAGGTTTGAGATGAAGAAGAAAAACAAAACTCGCATTATTGGAAGTTGGTGGGTACTTCTCAGTGGGCGCATTGCAGCACCGATTTGGCTTGCAGGCAAAGATTTATTTTTCTAAGATTGAAAAAAAAACACAGTAACAACATTGGCTAGTTTCATCCATTTGATTTGATTGTAAATATGGTCTGGTTGGTCCAAGAACTCAAGATCTGTCTGTCACAACTTATTGTTGTTCAATTAAGAAATTCTGCTTCATCCAACAAATTCCAACTTCAAATCACCACTATCAAACACCGTTATGTAGCCACAACCTGTCTGAGACCAGTGCGTTCCACCTGTTTATAAAAGTAATGAAATCTCCGTGCGACAGAGTATGGAATTTGAGTGCAAGTTTTATAAATTTGCATAAATATGCCAAAAATGTTGACAAGTGCTTAAATTGCAATATAAGGAAAACAGATTGAGGTACAATTGCAATATAAGGATCCTGCAAGGTTTGCCTTTGCTAACACATTAGAATAATCTGAGCATTTTTCTTTCTTAGTTTTGAAATGAACTAATTGGATTTCATTCCATCCTGCAACAGGTAATGTCCATGGATGCCAACCATATTCACAATGCCAACAAATCTCTTTCAATTCTTCTCTATTTTGCAAGCCAAGTTCTGAAATCCCTTGCCATAAATTTTTTCGCGCTACTCTTTTGTTGGAAAAGTTATTGTCACTACTTCAAAGTTTTTCCAATTCCAAAGTGACCTTCCACTCAACTTTACAGGATGGTTTAAAGATTCTCCACAGGAACTTATATCAAACAAGCGCAGCTCACCATTTTCCAAAATAACAACACTTTCTTCAGGTAAGTGTGGATTCCAACAAGCACATGAAACATCCCTTTTAAAGTTTGCAACTGCCAGATGACTCAGCATAGGATAGGAAACACGTAAGTCAGACCCTCTCACCTTTGTAGATTTGGTGGGATTGTCCGGCTTAGGATTGGTCTAGCTCAGTGGGCTAAAGGCGGTTATCAGGATAAGGCAAGGAAAAAGGACTGGCGTGCTTGCTAGTTAAGGAAAGGTTCAAATCTATCCTTCTGTCGATGGCTCCTCATTAAGAAGGCTAGCTAGGATGGATTGTACAACTCGATCAAATGGTTGGTCTTATTGCTGGGGTGGATGGTGCAATTAATGATAGCAACAAACTCATAGGCCTTCATGATAATAGCGCACTATCCCATGATAATAGTCCACGATAATAGCGTAGTATCCCAGTAATTAAATCGAATTTTCCCAACAATTAAAGAAATCAAGAGGATGAACTTCCCGATGCCTCCATTTCCAACGATAACAAGCTTGAAATTTGGACAATCTATTTGTGGATTGTTGCTTTGAAGCTGTTGCTGGAACATATCTACTCGAATCTGGATCAGTTTGGCCAAGAGCGCTAAGTTGTCTTGGAGATGACGGTGGATAAGCAACCTCGAACACCTGGTTTCATTCCATACATTGATTGGGTTGATCTACCATATATTTATTCGATCCAATAACCACTACACCAGTTTCACCTTTACCAACATTGTGCTCCTCTTTAATTTCATTCTCTTCCTCTTTAGCTCTAACAATTGCTGCAACAACACTGTTGTGCTTTTTGTTAACCCTTGTTTTACATGAACCAGGTGATCTGCCCAGCGGATAGTCTTAGAAAGAAGGGCTGCATAGTTTCGATGGGCAGCGTTCCAGGGATCATAGGAGCTCGATACATACACGACCTCCAAACATGCAGTCGATGGGCAGCCTTGCAGGGATCATAGGAGCTCGATATATACACAGCCTCCAAACATGCAGTGATAGGGCTAACTAAGAATGGAGTAGCCGAGCTTGGTTGAATAGCGCAGAGATTTTGTTTATTATTGCAAAGGCAACTTAGAAGCCGTCGATTATCCAGCCAACCTTCAATTCGCCGATCCAGTTCAGGTTTAGAGTGTAGATACATTCTGTCACCGGAGATCCCAACAATGAAGTTGAAAGCTGTTGGTTAGACTCCATATCCAATCTCGCCAATCTTCTATGAATTTGTACGGACCTTTTGTAAATGGTCAAAGTTTTTTTATACAATGTTTTATTTATTTGCCAATGTTTTTGTTTTTAATTGTTTTGTTATTTTAATTGTTTTTTTTTTAGTTTTTAAATATATATAGATATATTGTTTTTATTTGTATGGTTATTAAGGTGGGCCTAATGGTTAAGAGCATGTGTTTCCTCCTAAGAGGTCACAGGTTCAAAACCAGAGGGGGGTAGAGTATGTATGCCTTCGTAGACTTAGCAGTCAAATCGTTGCGCAGAGGTGGGTCCTTTGTCCCACAAACAAGGGGGTCTCCCACAAACAAGGGGGGGTCCTTTGTCCCACAAACAAGGGGGTCTCCCACAAACAAGGGGGTCTCATACACCAATTTGGCGGTAGAGTATGTATGCCTTCGTAGACTTAGCAGTCAAATCGTTGCGCAGAGGTGGGTCCTTTGTCCCACAAACAAGGGGGTCTCCCACAAACAAGGGGGGGGTCCTTTGTCCCACAAACAAGGGGGTCTCCCACAAACAAGGGGGTCTCATACACCAATTTGGCGTCTGGCTTGGCTGTGACCTTAAAAATGGATATTATTATTATTGTTATTAAGAACTAAAAGTAAAAAAAATTGTCCCACAAACAAGGGGGTCTCCCACAAACAAGGGGGTCTCATACACCAATTTGGCGTCTGGCTTGGC
>APFE030811900.1:19380-91468 GCA_000404065.3 Pinus taeda
TTATTATTAAAATCATTTTTTTTTTTAAATTGATTTTTTTTTGTTAAATCAATTAAAAAAAAAAATTTAAATTTTATTCTTATCCTAAAACAACCTAGGATTTTTTATTGATTTAAGATGATTTTTTTTAGCAAATGGAGACAAGTATATTGCAACCCCTAAAACATTTATAAACATTCTACTTTCTCATCCTCGAGATCGTGCAAAAACACAGGAGGAGAGCATACTTATTCAAGATTGAAAATACCATCCTACCTACTCTATGCTAATTGAAAATTACAAACCATTACGTGTAATTAAATTTCCAATGTAACCATTCACGCAATAGTAGTAAAAATATGTTCATTTTCAATTTTGCAATTTTAAAATGAAATTAAACAAGGATGATCGAATCTAGTTTTTGTGAGTGTGATTTAATGAAATAAGAACAAAAATGAAATTGATCTAACCTCGTACTTGTTTGAAACCATCGAAACCACCTTTCGATAAGGCTTTCATAGGCGTGATTTCCACTCTGTTTCAGATCATGCTACAACTTCTCTTCGTCCTCCTCAATCTCTTGTTGAAATAATTGTTCATCATCAGATATACAGGATTCTTCAAATGTTAATTCATTGTTTTCTTCTGGAGGAATAATTAAGCTTTTGGCTGCTGTCAAGATCTCCTCTTCGCAAGAAGAGGAGATCCTGACACTGGCTAGGATCTGAGCGAGTTGTTCCAAACTTGTACTCATTGTTCTTCCATATATACATATGGATTTTTATTGTGTGTTTTTTTTTTTTAGTGAATGGGGGTTTGATTTGTGTTCTATTTCTACGTTTTCTATATGAGAATAAACTTAAATGAAAATTCCTAAATGCAATTAACCCTAAAAAATGATTCCTAAACAATCCTCCTAACTAGCTTACATCTAAGTGTGCTTCCCCATGTTACTAAGATCTTGCTGTGACCAAGTTATCCCTTCAACACGAGTTAGCTTTTCTATGAATCAAACTGAAGAAAAATACTGGTATTGAATTAAATTCCTAATGCGTAATCCCTTAGCACCATCCTCGACAACGACGCCAAAATGTTGGGCAATTTAATTGATTATATTACTTTTCATTAAATTATCAACCAGGGATACTCGTAAGCTTATGATGATGCCAACAAAATATATGCAGGAGTAGGCAACTAACTCTAAGCTAAGCAAACTAAAAAATCTCTAATTCAAAATGCAGTAAGTGAAGGAAGAAGCTCCTAATTCGGGAGGTCCTGGTTGTCCTTCCCCACAGTATTCTCCTCAAGAAGAGAAACTAAAGAGCAGCAATATGTGATGTATAGAAAGCAAGAGAAGAGTCTCCTAATTTAGGAGGTCCTGGTTGTCCTTCCTAACAATTATACTCCAGCAACATTACCATTGCATCAAATCATAAACTCAAAAATAACTTGAAATAAAGAAAAGGAAATGAACTTTAATTATTGTTCAGACCAAATAGAAGGAGAGCTTAACTTAGACTCTTGGTTGTCCCCTCATATGCTGATTAGAACTCAGCTAAAATTCATTCATTAATAATTAAAAATATTCAAACATCTAAGTAATTAAATGAAAATAAAATTTACAATGAAATAAAATGTTTCTTTGATCCTTTTAGAGTGAGCTCAATTCTCTTAAGACCAAAGTGACAAACTATTCCATAAATTCATATCCTACCTTAAGACAATTTTTATCTAAAACTATAGAAAGAAAACTTTATTCTATTCCATCATAAATTAGGATACATTCTCCAAGAGTCCTTTTTTTTTGGAATGGAGGAGGTACTCCTATTTATACAAAAACATAAGCAACTAACTCATTAATGGAGATCCACTAATTCCTCCTGGATCCACAAGTCCTTCATATGGTTACAACTAATATGAGACACATATTCATTTATCCATGATTTTTCTCCATGAGATATGCTTAACCCCTATCCCAAATCTCCTTCAAATCTTCAAGAGAATTCGAATTTGAGTCTTGGAGGCCACATAAGAGTGTCTTGGAACCTTCCAAATCACCTACACATGTCACCAAGCTCATTCCACCTTTAGGTATAAGCAAATGCATGTTATTTTTCTAACTTTTAATCATAAATTCACTTTAAATACATAAAATAAATAACTTTGGAAAATGAAAATATGAACCCATATGGTAATGGAAATATAATGTTATGTAATGATAATGTGATAGAATGAGGTGACAGAATGAGGATAAAGGTGAAAATGGAGTGAAAATGTATGTTAATTTGGTGGCCCACAGTCGCCAAGGTGAGAGATCTTCAACCCACACTTCCCTTTCTCACTTGATAGAGGGAATGTTAAAAAATTTCGTACCCAGGGAAAAATATTCTAATCCGTTCCCCGATAATGGTGCTAGAAATATGTTGTCGCTTTTTCAAGCACCTGTATCACAAGTGCTTCATGATATATGAAATCTTCCTAGAGACAACCTCTGGGTTGATTGTAGACTAGTGCCTAAGACAAATTAAAGAGAGGAGTGATTTCGGATATTATGAGTAGGAATTTCTTTTTCACTCCAGTTGTCACATAATTGGAAAAATATAATGAAGGGGGGCTTGGTTCAATAGTCCTTTATCAAGCTAAACTCAAACAAATACATGTATCTAAATGCACAGGGGGTAAATCAGGCCAATCTGAAAGAGAAATGTTTGGTTTTGGTGGTCGACACACAACAATAGGCAACTTTAATATTGGCGTTGTAGTAAAGTGAAGAAGAGGAAAGGAAGGAGGGAATTCAGTGAGTAGGGTCAGTTATAATACAAAATCTTAAGCAACGATGTTCCGACATAAATATGGAAGAGGGAGGAGATGAAATAACAGAAAGAGTGGAGCGCAAATTAAGGTTTCATGCCCTATACCTCATGGGCACATTTATCACCAAGCAACATAAGTGAATCTTTGCACATAAAGGTACTACAAGTTATATACTAACATAAGTAAATTTGTCTTATACACATGTACTGTTCACTATTTAGCAGCCTAGATACATCCATGAATCAGAGAGAAGCTGACAACTTCATTACACTATTTTAGAGGAAGAAAAACATATATGAAATGAGATTTATAGAGGGGAAAAAATATTGTGCATTGCCATGATTGGAATCATCAAAGAGTTTCATTAATATTCAAAATGAGTCGCATTCAGCAGTCCATTTACATTCAACAATTTATAGCTCAAGTCCCTCATGAACATGCTTCATAGAACCAAAGTGGAACTACAGAATTTGGACCTCTCGGGTGCAAAATTTTGGAACCTCTATTAAGTGTTTATTCCTTCTTTTTATAAGGAGAGGGAGAGATTTGAAAATTAGTTACAAAATATATCAGCTAGAGCTCCAACTATTTGATCGACTAGTTGTCTCGTCGTGCGATAGCTCTGTTGCTCAAATGATTCTAAAGGATTTGATTCCTTTCTTGAAAATACACAGAATTTACAAAATAAAATAAAAAAGGAAAACGTGAATGATGATAAGAGGAAAATATCTCTATGCCATTCCCGAGATTAACCCTGATCAGGCCACGTCTTTTCCTTGGTGTGCCTCTCATTCTTCTCGGCTAGTTCCTGTCGCTTTCACCTTAACCGCTTAATTTCCCACTTACTAAAGTCAGGAGCGATCACCATCATGGCCTTAGTGATGCTCCAAACATAATTGTCGACTCATCCATGCCTCTAAACTTCCTTTATAACACTATCAGAGCCATGATGTTCCCATTTACACTGTTGTAATACTATATCAGAGGTTCTCAGTATTGGCACTTTACATTTAGAAACATTTACAAAACATGCGAGTTCTGGGATTTTTCTCCCCCTTTGTTTTAGCCCCTTTCTGCTTTCTTCATCATATGACCGAGGGCTATGACCAGGTGCTTATCCCTAAGGTGCTAGAGCCTTTAGTCTCCTTTCCGGGCACCTTTTCCCCTTTATAAAGTGCTTTGCACCACATTCCTTTAAGTTCCTCTAGCGACCACGCGCTTAGACAAATATCGAAGCTCCTCTACATCGGAGGTTTCCAGTCGGGACTTTTATATTGGAGCTGCAACATTTTGTGATCTCTAATTCCGATAGCGCTTTAGTGTTCGGACTCTAGCTCCACCTTTGGTTTTTTATGCCTTTGTGACGCAAACCAGCCCCCACATAGGAGCTTATTTATTGGGGATTTAGCTATGGAGTTGCGACATTTCAATTTTGTCGATTGCCTATCATTGATATGATGTCATCCTCTACCATGTGGCACCTCGTAAGTGGTGACACATGTCACCCTATTTTGCCCTTTTTGGACCCTTAAAAATGCTAGATCTTCATGCCATGTGTCTTCCATATCGCCACATCATGATGACGTCATACGCCACATGGCTTTATCAGAACCAATGGTATTTCGCCACGTGGCCCTATAGAGGAGAGAGAAAAGGCCCGCCCTCTTCTGGTTTTGCGACTGAGTTCCTTTGTTAAATTATTCCAGGCATCCCCTGACAGTTTACACTATCAATGTTCTTTTCCCGTAATTATTTTATATTGGTCACTTTAAGATCATGGATTTCAGATTTGCTACATGTTTGCATTGTTGCTGTTATCACTCCTTCGGATCTCCAAGGTTGAGGAAGAGTCCAACTGAGGTAACCACAAACCAATCTTTTGACTTGGTAGCTAGCCCTACCAAGCTAGAGAGGGCTCTCTCCAAAGGATCACAGCTAAGAGGGCTGGATAGATTAGGGTTTTTGGCTAGATATGATGTGCAGAGGTTGTTTAATTTGATTTGGTGGGGTTGCTGGAAGAGGTTTAGGTCAAAAAGACCAGGTCAGGGAAAATGAGGGTATGATTGTAGACATCTGATGGAGAAAGGTAGGTAGGCACTCAAGCACTTTAAGGTTATGAAGTGAGATGGATAAGACCGCTGAGGTGCTAGAAAGAGCAAGACAAGCATGTATTCTTTCTAAACTGAAGAAACTAGATAAGTAAGAAGATTTCCCCAAAAGAGAGCATGTAAGATGTATTCTGCTCATCAACTTGAAAATCAACATATCATAGAAGTGAAGTGAAATATGGGAGTACATAAAATTCAAACATATGCAACATAATAATAAACTAAGTCAAAATTCCATACCACAGGTATTCCACCAAAATAGCTGCAACTCATTCACTAAATTTTGCCAAATATTGATTACACTAGTGTCTTTGATCAATAGCCAAACATCCAACTGATTTCCAACCTATAAAATGACTGAGAAAATACATAATATAGGCCTCAAAACAACTCATCCTAGCCTCAAGGGTTGAATCCATAAGAGGAGGAGCAGTTGCAAGAAAGGCTGAACTAATAGCTGGGGTATAGGGTGGTCAAAGTGACTCATCCCTAACTTAAGAAAACTCATTCATTACATGCCATGTATGCCATTTAAATAATGTATTTACCCTACATAATAGTTAAAAAAAAATGATTACATTATCTTGATAAATTACATGAGTAAAACATCAATTTCCCCTAGGTGAAAGTCAATTTAGAGTGAAACAGTGAAAATTACAGAAGACTGTCAAACGCGCCCTTCAAGTTCAAGGCTGCTTTTGGGTGCCTTCTCAATGTCCAAATTCGCTCCAAGATAGCTCGTTGGAAAGACCTTCGAGTCTACTTTCCATATATGCCTTCAATTTTCAATTTGGAGGTCATTTTCCCTATCAAAATTCCAATCTCCAAAGACTAGTAAATGCGCAGCGACCAAGCCAAAAAAGAGGCAAAAAGGTGGTTTTTTGATGGTTTTTGACCTTTTTGGCTAACTAGTTTTCCTCCAAATGCTTAGAAAATGCACAAGGTGAATGTCCTCTTCATTATGAATCTGAGAAATCTGGCCTTTTGTCCATCAGATGCTTCAAAAAAGAGCGCTGCACCCTAGGTACTGTGTGTTTGACATATTGACTGTGGTGAAAATACTTTAAAAAACACTGGAAATTGTAACTTGCAAAACTTGGTCAAAAATTGTCAAAATTGGTGAGCTGATGGTTGATCATCTATTTGAGGCATGGAGTGATGCCTCGGCAAGGATATCTAACCTTCTTTTCTCCTCTTTCTTGGTTAAGGATTCAATGTTTGCATGAGCTCTTTTGAGCTTGGCTCTTGCAATTTTGTTTCTCACGGCGTAGTACTTAGCCATCCTTCTCTGCATATCAATATCCCTTTTGGCCTTATCTAAAAGACCCTCAAGATGAGTGTTCACCCTCTCGAGCCAATGTTCCCAATTTTCATTCACCATTTTTTCAAATTGCTCATTTAGGGTGAGCTCATTGGCTAATTCGGCCTCCCTTTGTTTTTCTAGCTCCAAAGCTCTCTTTAGGCCTCTTTCCCTTGGCCTTTTTCTTGGCACCTATTCATCAAGATGTTCACCATATTATCCATATGCCTCATCAAGTAAGGCCTTAGCCTTTTCAGCCTCTCTCTTTGCTTTGATAAGCTAAATCCCCATGAGCTCATTTTTGACCTCAAATTGCCTGTTCTCCTGCTCATAGTATGAGATAATGTATTTAGCCCTTTGTAAGTTGACTTGGAGCTCTCCTATGAGTGAATTATTCTCCATGATGACAATGGCTATGATCTTACTATCATCATGTTCATTTGGATCAACTAACTGAAAATCATGCTCTGTCTCATGGAAGTCTTCCTCCTGCTGCTGGATCTCTGTCTCTATAACCTTTTCCTTACCCTTCTGTACCTTCTTTGCTGATGAATAAGGCAAGGTCCCTCCCACAATATATGGGGCAAACACTTTCCTATTCCCTCTCTGATAGGTATGTGTTAAGGTACCTAGACTAGCCCCTTTAAGCTTGCTGCTCTCACCATGCTCAATGTGTTCTTGGTAGCCTTCATCTCTACCAGGTGAATGAATAGGCTCATGAGATGGTGATGATGAAGGTGATGGTGTGGCTGACTCATCAGATGAAGATGGATGATGTATGGGCTGAGGTGGAGGAATGGAGGTGGATGGATGAGAAGATGAAGGTGCTTCTTGGCCATGCTGAATGGGTGGGACTGTGAAAATCTCATTAGATATGAAAGTTTCCCATTCAATGTTAAGTTGATCAAGGTGCTGTAGGACTATCATCTTGATGAGGGAGTGGTGAAAGATGCTTTTCATTTAATGATCATAATCTTTCCTTTGGGCAATGAACGACATCTTGTCAATGTCTCGGTAAAGATAGTAGGGTAGATTGAGCATTTTGACTCTTGTAAAATGCATGAGTAGCCGAATATGATAGGAATAGAGCCTGGAAAACCTACCTTCACATGTGAAGTACTTCATGATGATTTTCATCATGGGAATATATCTGTTTAGGAGGTAAGAGAAAGGAAAAATCCTCTTTCTCTCATTCTTGTATCTTGTTTTAAGATATGGCTCATGATAAAAATGATCCAATTCTCCTTGTTTAAACCATTTTCCCCCAATATTTGGGATCCCAGAGGCTTCTGATATGATAGTAGGAGATATAGTGAAGGTGAAACTAGCAAGGGTTACCTGGTTGTCATGGAGGTTGGTGATGAATAATTTGGTCAACACAGGATGATGCTGGATCCTTTCCACTTTCTCACAAAACTCAAAACAACCCATATGTTTAAAGCTTGCCACAATGATGGGAGCTGCCATGAGTTCTCTGGTATTGGTTGGCTCATGTCTAATGATTCTCCCTCCTTTCTTAGATAGCATCCTCTCCTATCTTTCTTCCTCATTCTGACTTCTGTTCTCTTCTTGAGCCATGGGTTATTGGAATCAAACCTTAGGGAAATGATGAAGTGGAATGTAGGTGTTGGGGGTATGGAAGGTGGTGAGGAATTGTGAGGAGACGGAAATAGGGAGGTGACAGCGGTAATTATGCAATATAGAAATGGTAGTGGGATGCTAGGGAATGAGTTTTAGGAGTGGAATTAGGTTACTAGGGTTTTAAACTTAGTATGACTTCCAAAACTAATGAAACACTCTATAAATGAAATGTAAAGGGGAGGAGCAATGCAATCTTAACCTACTTGCTTGCTTGGAGCACCTTGGTGGAAAATTTTGGAGTTTGGAGCAATGTAGGGCACTTTGGGAAAATTCTGGTTATTCTCAGGCAAAGGCGCAGTACCACAGTCAAATGTGCCCTCCACTTACAGGTGCGCAACGCCCTTAGAAAATACACTGGACTTTCCTGGCAAATGCGCAACACCAGTTTTGAACGCCTTCTCCAACTTGAAGGTTGATTTTGACTGCCTTTATGGTGTTCAAATTGAGCCCATGATAGCTCGTTGGAAAAGTATCTCTCTTGGCTACACAATGGACCTATCAAGCACTGAAAATGATCAATTATGGCCCTTGAAAAATCAATTTTCCAAAGACTGGTCAAAAAGTGTAGAATGAGGGCGCAAAAATGAAGTGTTCTATTGCAGGAAACTTTTGGAGGTCTTCCTAAACTCAAAATTGAGCTCATGATAGTTCATTGGAAATATATTTCTCTCTAGTTATCATTTGACTCATCAAGAAAGTCATTTGGATAATCCAGATAGGAGAAAAATTTATTTGCCCAAAGTCACTCCAGAAGTGCAACAACTCTCTTGTAGCAATTGTATTTTTGACATTTCTCTAAAACCATGACACCTGTGTAAAAAGTGAAGGACGTTTTTCATTGTTGGACGATGAGGGACAAAAAAATCTCTCACTTTTGTCAATTTCATCTCTGTTTGGTCAGAAACATAGTTTGAAGAAAAACTGGCCCTATGTGTGGCGAATGATTTGTGCGTTGGAATGACTTCTTGGAAAATGATGGAGACATGATGTTTATGAGTTGGAATGGCCTCATACTTGCTGAAATGAACTCCCTTAGGCTTCCTATGCTTAGATTTCTCTGGTTCTATAGCCAACCCTAGCTCCGTGGGAGAGGAAATTAGGGTTTAGTGCTTGTGGAAAATGATGATTTGGACACCCTTGGGAAAAGACAACTCCCTTTGGCATTCACTTAACCCTTTGAAAATTTTCCCTTTCACTTGACTATTTCCTTTGACAAATTGATATTTTTATGGTCTTTGAGAACACTTTGACCTTTGACTTTTTGGTCCTTTGGCATTTTGGAACTCTGAATTAGTAGCTTGGAAATCGTGTGCTTATTACATTTGAAAGACATAAAATTACATAGTGAAAAATAAAATTACAATTTGGAATGAAAATCAAACTTGAAATCAAAATTACAATTTTGGCAAGCATCTTCACATGTTGGCAAATCCTTTTTAAATTAAAAAGGGATATTATCTTGTTCACTCTCATACTTTTGCTAGCCTTATGCAGTGAAATGGTGTTTTATTGGAACTTGAAAGAATGAAACCTAGAGACCTAATGGAAACCTTAAGTGAGTAGACTTCATGGTGACTTGACTGACATAAAGACTTGATGAAATGAGCTTTCATAATTGATGTATGCTCAGTAAGACATGAAGGTGGGCTAGCAAGTATGAATTTTTGAGGGAGAGTGAGGTTTTTGACTAGGGCTACCATCAGTGAGTAAATTTTTGAATGAGGACCTAGGTGAAATGACAAAATTTTTTGAGTGAGACCCTAACATGAATATGAAAAGAGGATTTTTGGTAATTGATGGCAGTATGCAAATACTTACACTAATAGTTGTGATTGTCGATTCACCCTAGAACTCCGATTGTCGATATTTTATACTACTAGGACCTTCGATTGTGATCGCTGATACCATACTTTTGTCATGTGATGCGCCGATGTGCCATGTTGTTGAACCTCCGATATGCGATCTCTGATATTGAACCTCTGATATTCCTCCTTTCCTTGAGGTTTTGATCCTTGAACTTTAGAAGACCATAACTTCTGATCTTGGAGTCCATTTTTGGACTTCTACATACCATTGGAAAGCTTGTTCAGAGAAATTTCCAATGGAGAGGGTCTGATTTAGACTTTGACTCTTTCTGTGGTTGTAAGATGGATGCAAAATTTTATGCTCTTTTTCACTTTGGGCAACTGAAAACACATTTTGCAGTCAGTGCCAACAGGTAGAGTCTCGTTTACTATAGTTTACCATCTTGCTAGTCATCTTTGATATTCTTCCTTCAAGTATACCATGTCATCTTAAACCAAAACATAACATAGTCAACATACCTTAGTATAGTTCACGGGAAGGTATCTCGTCTGCAAGATCAACCAGATTAGCTAAATACATGTATAACATAATCATATTAGTATAAAATCATCTTTTCAAACATTATCTAGTTACCATGCATGACTATACCAACAACATACCATGACCTCATTCACGACAACTATTTCCATGTCAATGTATGCATAATGACATATAGACAGTAACTTGCATAACAATTGCATAACTAACATACACTTATGGTGACCACATCCAACAACAACATGATCAACTTTCACGTGGCGACACAACTGCAACAATGATCATCACCACGCATACACAACAAGTTCATAGACCACAAGCATAACAAACACATATGCAACTCACATGTATGCATGACCAACACATTCCACCCATCCAGCCCAAGGGGTGAACCATGCTATGATACCACTTTGTAACACCATCCTCCCACATTTACCCAAGCTAATTGTTCCACTGGGGTAAACATGTGATGAAGAGTTACTATGATGTGATTCAACTCCCATGTACAATTAAGGAAGTGGAACTGACCAAACAAAACCAATATGACCTTTCTTAGGAGCTTCATGTTAAAATATTCAACTGAAGTCAGATTCCACTTTGGACACCCCCCCCCCCCCGAGGGATATAATGATTGCATTGAATTCATATTTTTGAGAGGACCGAGATCGACCTAAAGATCACTCAAATCGGATAAGCTAAAGTATACTTATCAAGAAAAGCCCACATGTGCATATTCGATAAGGCGACCTTAAAGAAAAGTGGGCCACCTTGAGAGGCTATAAATCCAAGTTACCTTTACCTTATTTAGACACAATTATGAGACACTCTTCTATCTTGATTTTTGGCTCACACAGGTCTAAGGCTTGTCCGCAGAGGATCAGGTTCGCTCTGAGGTGAAATTGCAGGGTCCGAGGATCTCATCTCTGATTTGGGGTTTTGGGCCCCAGTCGCAGGAATAAAACATGAAGGATTCGATTGTAGTCACACACACAGAAGCTCATTTGTGCGATTGGAGCCTTCTAGTCGCACAAACAACTCTCCATTCATGCGACTAGGGGTTTAGGGTTTCCGCAGTCCATATCTGGCACTAGTCACTTACATGCTAGGCTTAAGGGAGTGACTGGGACAACTATGGTCACTCACATGCCAGCTCCTCTAGGCAACTGGGACCTTAAAGATTAAATCTCATCCTTTCAAAGATTCCGCTCAGTGGTCGCAGGGTTCAGTAGTTGACTGCAGACTTGACAATTCATAACAAACTTCAGAATCAGGGTTTTGAGTATATACATTGTTGGGTTCATTTCATGGACGCATTAGTTATGTTTTTAGTTAGTTTCATAGATGAAGATATGGATCATTGTACTCTCTTTTGCTGAATTATTTGATGACAATCTAAGAATAAGAATTTCCACGGGTTTTACCATTAGTGGGTTTTGCCTTGATCTCTGACCAATGCTGGTGTGTCTATGTGCACATGATTTTCTTCTATTGCTCCTTTATGTTCCGCTGCATTGATGATGATGATATTTTTCTTTCTACATAGTTGTATATGTTGCTGAATAATGGTGTAAATATGAATAATGTTATGATGTTATGGGGTGAGCTTAATGTATTAATGAAGAAATGCAATTATCAAAGCAAAGAACAATATAGCCTTATGAAAAAAAATAACATGGGATCAGATCCGGGCTGAAGAAAATCCATGGAGATCACCCACATGGAGACACCTTTGATGGAAGCAAGAGATGATGGAGGAGACCTAAAATAATTCTAGGGTTTGAAGAAAACCTTAGGCAATTTGTGTATTAAGGTTTGATGGATATTATGAGGTTAAGGTTTGAGAAACCCTGGTTTTTGGCAAAGATATGAGATATGAAACCTAGCATGATCAATGTGAAGATGCTCAAGCACTTATGACAAATTTGATGAAGCCCTAGATGGGATAGTCTCTAGTAGGCTTGGTTGATAAAGACGGTTGAAATATTGAAGGCAACATATGGACAGTGATGGATCTTGAAGGTTGGCTCAAGAGGGAGAGGATCACCTCTCATTGAATATAAGTATCTCTTGACTTATGATTCTCACTTATGTCTTTACTTTTGTTTAGAATTATAGATCTGATTATTGTTTTGATCATTACTTATACTTTCTGCATGTGTATTTGAGTATTTGGATGTTTCTAACCTCCTTGATGAGATGTGATAAGTGGATCCTTCTTAAGGATAATTTGAGATGCAGGAAAGAAAATCTAGAGGTGGAAAAAGGTAAGGAGACCCCTGATGAAAAGAGGACAAATTGCAACAAGCTGCCTATGTCAAATGAAAATATGCACATGTATTTGAATACTACAAGGTATGCATGGTATATTATTTTAATATTGGATGGCAAGGTAAGCCCCAAGGAATGTTGAGAATATCTCCTTCTCAAATGGTTCATGCATGCATATGAAATTGATTTGAATTCATCATTCTTATGATGAAATGGTGCACTTGATGTTGAACAAGTATCTTACATAATGAAATTATTTATTCTATGAGGCTACTTAATATTGATATTTGATATATTGGTATACTTTATCATCTATCATTTTTGGATATCTTGATTCCATAAAATGCTAGCACCTTGATTCTAGTAAATGGTAACTTGGTACTATTGATATTGTTTGTGAAATGCATGGCAACCACGATGATAGAAGTGTAACAATGAGATTGATATTTAAGATCTTTTTTTTTTTTACCATAATTATGCTTTGATGTGCTTAGTAATTATGGAACATGGTAAAATTGAATGCCCTGACTTGATGGATTGATTTACGTGACAAAGAAGTAATACTGTGATCATGACTCTTGAAGTATGCTCCTATTAGCTATTTGACACTAACCCTTGCTGAAAGATTGATGTCATGATGTAATGGTGAAGTAGCTAATGCTAGCATATATGACCATGATGAATGCATATGACTTTATGATCTAACAAATCTGCTAATGTATGATAGTATTATAAACAGGTTGATGGCATGAATGAAGATGACTGAAGTCGATTCCCATTCAGAGGGGGAATCCCTCCATAAGATCTCTTCTCCTATTGTCATTTACATTATATGTATATTATTTACTGTGTAAGTATTATTTATGGGCATGAAGGGACAATTATCTAACATTGTTGATATGCAACAAAGTTTTGATCTGAGAAGAGAGAGTTTTCCCTTACTCTAATCCCCAGTCGCATGAAAGTAGGTTTACATATGCAAGTGTAGCCTTTCGGCCGCATGGAAGCAAGGTCAAGGGTGCGACTGTAGTCTTCCAATTGCAAGCAGGAAGGCCTATGGGTGCGACTATGCCTACTGGACACAAAAATTAAATTTTGTGCATGAAATCAGATGTTAACCTGAAAGATGTCAGTCCTACAGATGTGGAGCGGACAATAGAAATATTTGTGAGTAGGAAAGTTTGAATGTTTAATATAATATGAATATATAGATTGAATTTGTGTTTGCAGGAGACCAGGACATGCATATAGATATGTCATTATGTTTAAAGTATGTGCTGCAAGAGTTTGACATGATTTGGTTGTTTAATATAAATAATGTTTGGAGTTTTGACATGATGCTTGAGATATGTTATGGACTATAGATCTGTTTATGATAGCGAATTTTCTATTTTACTTGATGACTAATGATTTAAATTGACAATTGATGATTTTCTGTGATGACAATGTTATGTGGGCATGGTGACTTTCAGTGACTAATATTGGTATTCGAAAATGGTTTCATATTGGCCTCCTCATTCTTAGCACATTGGTTGAAGTATTGACAGTTGTAATTCAGTGTGAAGTAATTTGACAATGAATGGATGGAACTTGCATAACTTATCCTTGGTGTATACATTTGCATCTAATGACTTATATTATGATCATGAGGATGACTTGATGAAATTTGGATTGATATTTCTTATGACAACTTGTTTGCATGATAATAGATGAAGTCATGAATTGATGAGAGCTCTATTTGTCACCCGGTCTAAGGAATATGATATTGTGATGGTATTGATATTGGTTTTGATCTGGAATCTAAACTTTGATAAGTTGACTTAGGTGATTTGATTGTATAATATTGTGAGTCTAAGAAATTTGGTTGGGAAAAGTAGTATGTTTGCAGAGAGCACTATATTAAGAAAGCTCCTCGATCTAGATATGTCTGCATTAACAGTTTTTGGTGAAGCAAGGATGATGTGTTGATCCAAACCTCAACTTCAGAAGTGTTCCAAGGTACGACTTTGATTTTGAATTTGGTTCTATATACTGATGGTCTACTCTTGATAGGAAATGAGCCTCTGATGATCTAAGTAAGAGGGAGATGGCTTCTGAAGCTCGAAATACTGGATCATGGCATGATGAAACGGTTTTTGAAGTTGGGAAAGTAAAATCTATATTATGAAGCTATTGAAGAATTATTGGAAAGTGGAAATGTAAATCCTTGGACACTCCGATTGAATTTCAAGAAGTTGTGAAGAGATATTATTGAACTTGAATTAGAAACCGACAATTGATTGAAGCATTGATGTTCCATTTTGAACATCCATCCATATAGATACATGACGTGCATAGAACCTGAGTCGATTCATGATTGAGTTGCTTCATTCACATTGAGTTGGTGCCTAGCATCCTTAAAAATATTTGCATAGGACGATCTTCCTATGATATGTGACTGCTTGGATTTATTAACGATGATTAGGATCGTTATTGATGAGATGAGAACATTTGCATGCTACCTTAGTATGAGATTTGCCATGATATCTTGGATGAGAGGTCTGTAGCATGACTAAGGTTGAGTACGAAGTTGCTAGCATGGCTAGCTGTGAGGCGGGATGAAGAAGCTCCTTAGACAGTCATCTGTGCAAGATTTGGATATGACATGGATACATTATGATGACAAAAAGTGGGAACTGATTGGAAGAGAATCCCACATATAGCTGGGAATGAGATACCTTCATATATTTAGACAATGTTGTTGTAGGAGACCAACTCAGGCTTGTGATTAGCACCTCCTTGAAAGGGAGGATGAATATGGTATCCTTTTTGTGATATATATGTTTATTTATGTTCTAATATGATATTTGATTTGATGTTCTGTATGAACATGAGATAACTGCTATTGAGACATGATTATTACCATATAGGAGCATGATGATATGTTTATGATCTATAGAGAGTAGGATTGATCGAGAACACTGAGCCAACTCTTCCTCCCCTATCTGAGCTCCCAGGGTGTGGAATTGAAATAGAGGGCTCCTGGGGTTGAGGGAACTCTAGACAATAAGGTATCACCCCTATCTGTTATCCATAGGGTTGGAGTAGTATCTCACCCTATCTTGGTCTTTGCATAGTATACCATAGTTGGTATCATAACCACAAGCAGGGTTTGCTGGGATTGGCCCTCCCCATTTGGCCAATGGGTTGTGGAGGCTTGGAGGCATGTGATCCTTACCTCTTGGTAAGTTGGGTATCTCCTCCTAGCTTGGATTATGATGCAGGTGTTCTACCACATGACTCTTAGGGGTCATTGTTCAGAAGACTAGTAGGCAATAGGATGGGTTGAGTAGTAGCTCCCCTATCTAACCCATTGCTCGGCATGGGGTCATAGTAGTAGAACCCCCATGAGATTCCGAGTTGAGATTGATCTCCCCGATGTGGTTCCAGGTTAACATGTGCTCCCCGATGATATGCTCTTCGATGATGATGCAGGTCATAGATTTGAGTCCTTGTTGATATTGCCGAGTAGTAGCCCGTTGATAGAGATTCTGAGTAGTAGCCCGCTAGAAAAGATTCTAGGTAGTAACCCGTTGACAAAGATTCTGGGTAGTAGATCGATGAATAGAGATTCGTAGCTTAGGCTCCCCTCCGATGACAAATTCTTCGTGTAGATTCGAGAATGTTCAACATATGAGCAGGGACAATCAAGAGATAAGCAAGAATGCATAAGAGATGAATTGAGAAGATCAATGATGATACAAAATACTTGAGATTGGATTGATTTGATGACAGGAAATACATGAGATGATGCAAGTGGAATTCTCTCTAGTTGAGAGGGAGTGTTAAAATATGCAACTGTGGTCAGATTCCACTTTGGACAGATCACCTAAGGGAGATAATGATTACATTGAATTCCTCTTTTCAAGAGGACCGAAATAGACCTATAGATCACTCAAATCGGATAAAGGACAATGTACTTATGAAGAAAAGCCCACATGTGCATATTTGATAAGGTTGGCCCTAAAGAAAAGTGGACAAACTTGAAAGGCTATAAATAAAAGTGCCCTATACCTCATTCATACATAATGATGAGACACTCTTCTATCTTGGTTTTTGCCTCTCACAGGTCTAAGGCTCATTCGTAGAGGATTAGGTTTGTTATGAGGTGAAATTGCAGGGTCTGATGGTCACATATTTGATTTAGGGTTTTGGGCCCCAGTCGTAGGCAAAAAACAGGAAGGATTCGACTGTAGTCGTATGCACATAAGCTCATCCATGCAACTAGAGCCTTCTAGTCGCATGGAAAAATCTCCATCCATATGACTGGGGGTTTAGGCTTTCTGTAGTCCAGATTTGACCCCAGTCGCTCACATGCCAGGCTTAAGGGAGTGACTGGGACAACTATAGTTGCTCGCATGTCACCTCCTCTGTGCGGTCGAGACCTTAAAGATGAAATATCAACCTTCCGAAGATTCTGCTCAGTGATCGCAGGGTTTGGTAGTTTACTGCAAACAATGATATTTCATTATAGACTTCAGAATTAGGGTTTTGAGTATATACATTATTGGGTTCATTTCATGGATGTTGTAGTTGTTTTGCTGGTTAGTTGCATAGATGAAGATATGGATCATTGTACTCTCTTTTGCTGAATTATTTTATGACAAATTTAAGAAGAAGAATTTGCAAGGGTTTTCCCCATAGTGGGTTTTGCCCTAGTCTTTGACTAGTCCTTGTGTCTCTATGTGTGCATGCATTTCTTCTATCCTTCCTTTATGTTCCGATGCATTGATGATGATGATATTGTTATTTCTTCATAGTTGCATATGCTGCTAAATAATGGTGTAAATATGAATAAAGTTACGATTTTATGGCGTGAACTTAATGTATTAATGAAGAAGTGCAATTATCAAAGCAAATAACAATTTAACCCTATGAAAAAAATAACATAACCATGAGGAGACAACCAACACTTCCAGGTGCCAAACCCTTGAGACAACTTGTCACTTTGTTGAGCTAGACCCCCAGTCACTCCCATGACAAGCCATCCAGGCATGTATGTGACTGTGGCCTTTTTCAGGGAGTTTTGAGCCAGCGCCCTAGATTTTGTGCCACTTTTTCAGGGCTAGGTCTCAAGCCTCTGCTCAGAACTTCATGAAAGTTTCATAAATGACAAATAACAATGAATTAAAGCTTCTAATGCAAATATTGGTACAAGGACTTGACCTGACTCTACTAGCCATGACAAGCATTTCGTCAAACATATCACAAACATGTAATGTACAGGTCATAACCACATATCTAAGCATAGGGGTTTGATACTTATTTGAGAATCATCAGGAGAATTTATGCCTTATCACAATAGCTACATTATCGTCTATAGATCATATAATCATTTACATTTCATGTACTAATCAAATCATGATGAGAGCCATAACCAAAGTCTGTCATGAACCATGCTTATAACCAACATATACCCCGCAAAATAACAATAATAGAAAACCCATTAAATCCACACATTAACAAGTACATTTACACATACAACACAAGAGGAAAAGAGATCTTATTAACATATGAAAAATCCAACCAAGCTAGGGACTTCCACATATCACCCGACCATAGATTGGGTTGAAACAAATATTTCTTTCATCCAATCACCCCTGTGCCATATTCCAAGAATGAATGTGGGACTCACAACAGATCCAACCAAGGTTTCCTTGGGCTTTACCGTATATCTACCAAGGGATTCCTAGTCCTAAAACCCTCATCAATACAACTAGGCTTTACCACAATCCCAGAGAATCACTATGCCCTAAAAAAGCATGGATGCCTCCAGATCTCTCCACCTAAACCATGAGGAATTTGTCCATCTCCACCTCTAGGCTTTACCTTATATCCTGCCATTCACTGGTCAAAGATTCCTAGGCCCAACGAAGCTCCATCCCCTAGGATTTACAATATATCCCGCCATTCATCGTTCGAGGATAACTAGGACTAACAAGGGCATACACAATCTGGATTTATCGTAATCCCACCTTCATCGGCCCAGGGATTCCTAGGCCTTGTGTTTCTCCCCTGAGATCACCCCACTGAACCAAAAAAAGTGTTGGCTTAGGGGCTTGTGACCCAGGTTAAGAGTTAGTGGCACCAAACAAATCCCTACACAATTGGCCCTTTCGACATCAATCCATGGTGCGTGGACTGAAGTCTCACCTGAAGGAGTATGAGGGGATGCTGGAACCAAGTTTCCACACCCAGAGATTAGTGTGGTGTCCTCTTGGCGGCCTAGATTTGCCTTTGCGTAGACCTCTATGCTCCTACATTATATTACTGTAACTTCCTCCAATCGACCTCTAGACCTTCGAGAAGGTCTACGATTGGCTTTTACGGACCCTGAACATGCGAACTAGCTACTTACGTGCATCATGGATTACTCTTAGACCATTATTTTCTCAGATCTATTTAAGTGTTTGATAACTTTAACAGTTTGTGTTATAATCTTCGTGTAATCACTTAATATTAATTGTGTTAAGCTAACAATGTAGATCAAGTAAAGTCACGCATCAATACATTATTACTTCATAAACCCATTATTTATCACAACATAAAGCACATACATACATAACAAAAGTTAATAGATAAAACACAGAAATTTCTGCAACAGCCTTCTTTATTGATATTCAATTAGGCTTACAGACTTAAGACTTCCTTGCACACTCAGCTATAGGGGTCCGCGCACTCAACTGCAGACACTACTCTAGGCCTCTACGCACTCAGCTGCAGAGCCTTTCCCTCCTCTAAGACTTCTACTTCTGCACTATAATTCTTCACTTATACCGATATACTTCTTCAATTACTTCCCTTAGAGTCTCTAAGACACACTTATTTATACAATCCCATGGTTCGTGGACCATGGGTAGGCCTTCAAAGCCGACTCAAGTTACATAAAAGAAGGGTAGAACCATTTTTGACTCTTAACTAGATACGCGCTTCACGACCACAATTTGCGGAAACTTTACATATTTTTAGATCAAAACTTGGGATTTTGCCCCAAAATTGACCCCAGGAGACCCCATCCCAACAGGCCCCCAACACAAAGATTGTGACTCACCCTCGAGTCACTCAGCTGGCGCGAAGATCTTGCTGCAAATATCCCCCAGCTCCAATTGCACCACTACTACTTCAGTCGCACTCTGCGTGGCATCCTACTTCACTTATTCGACCAGCAAGTTCTGTGGCTGGTCGTTTGTTGTCCTGCTTGATCCTTTGCTGTGTAAGTTGTAGGTTCGCCAAATTATCCTCTATGTTGGCGGAGACTTGGTAGGCTTCTTCCAACCAAGGGTCCAACAGCGCCTGAAGGACTACCTCTTTTTTTCTGTGCGATTTCCACTTGTGCAAGGAGTTTCTTGCCCTCCTACAACTTGGCGAGGCACTATACTGTAGCCACTACACGCACCGTCACCTACACTTCGTCATACTACTGCTGAAGCTCGCGGGTCTCTATTTTTAATCGCTGCAAGTTGGGATCTTCCTACAGGGCCGCCATTACTTCCATGCCCTCCTCAAACAATGTTGTGCAGTCCACTACCACAGCATCAACAATAGTTATTCCATCCTTAATAGCAGCTTCACGTTGTTCCCTAACTTCTGGTGGGGTTGAAGGCTATGACCTGAGCTCCAGTTCTGTGATTTTTAGGTTGAGCTCGAACTGAACTCGGGCCACCTCTGTCTTAGCATCATGGACACTTGTTGCAAGTTTCCTGATCTTGGTCTCAAGCGGCGCTTCCTTCGATATGTGCAACTCCGACATTGTCCTGCATGCTTCTGCCACCGCGACTGTCAGCTGGGCGCTTTGCTCCTGGATTGTCTCCTTTGCCTTCAATGCCTTTGTCTTCTCGATGAAGATTTACTCATTATTCACTCGATATTCAATGATTAGGCTGAGAGCGCACTTCTCCCACGCTTGTAACTCCATTGTCACACCTGTATGCAACGTGTGAAGATACTCGTTGGGGAGGACTGTGAGGTTGAGGCCAATATTCTTCAAAGTACCTACGATGACCTTGTCATCGGCCGATTCTATGCTCAACAACCCTTCTGGTAGTGTGACTACTTGGAGATCGACTGATCAGACCATCTCTACAGCCTCACTGGTCCCTAGTGCTAAGCTCGTCTGTGCGATGCTCACTTGCCCTGCGCCCAACTGGATGCTGCTGGTTTGCATATGTAGCTCGTACAGATCCTTCTAAAGAGTACCCAATGATTGTAGGTGCTTTTGTTCAAACTGCTGCAATAGTTTCGCTGTGGTATCACACACTTTATCTCCGATCTCGTGAAGATTGCCTTCTATGAGCGTGATGGGATGCAGCTATGGCTTCGTCACTTTCAACTTCTTCTAGGGTCCCTCGTTTTACTGTTCCCTATACCTCTTCACCTAGAAGGGGGTGCTCTATCCTTCATCTCTGCCACCTCCATGCTTTGACTGCTCCTCTTCCTGGGTCTCGGGCAAAGGGGATTTACCACTCCGCTCAGAGTCATGTTGTTCCTATTCGGTCTACTGCTTTGTAGCACGCTCTTTTTCCAGCCAAGCCTTCTCCTCAGCCTCCTTCCTCTGCTTCTCTACCAACTGCTGGACCACCTACTTTGCTGCCTCCTTCCTTTGCTTCTCTGCCAACTGCTTGATCGCCTGCTTTGCTGCCTCCTTCTTCTTTTTATTTGTGTAACTTGCCGTGCCTTTGCTAGTGCCTACAGTTAGATCGGATGCAAAATGTCAATCTGTCGGCCAATGCTTGATAACCTCCTGAATGGCATCATCTGTGGCAAGATAAGGCAGATCAAATCACTTCTGCTGTGGATCCTTCCGCACCCTGATATATATGCCGTGGAAGTTTCCTTAAACTCCACGTACTCTGATAACTACTCAAACACAGTCGAGGACAACTATGGCTTCTGGTTGATGGCCATGCGAATGCTCACCTCCATCAACAGCCATAAAACTTTTGTCTCCGTGACCCAACGCGGAGTCCTTTGTGGCCCAAAGGGAGGCAAACTGTGTAGCCTTTGGTAATCCTTCTCCAAGGGAGGAAACTAGCTATCCTCCGGTAGCTTGCAAGCTATAACACTATGGAGAGAAATAACCACGCGTAGTGGAAGGTTTTTCTCTCATCTTGAGCCTTGCAACAATTCAAAAGGAACTCATTGTAGAGGTAGCGTGACCATTTAAACTGCACGACTTCCACGCACTATGCAACTAACGAGATTACTGGCACCGGGACCTCGTCCACGCAGAGTTTCCTCATGACCTTACCAGCGAGGATTTGTGTGGAAATTTGCATCACGGGGTCGGTGATAGATGTGATGGAGTACCCGAGTGACTTCTTAATTAGCTTGAACTTCTCCTTCATCTTTTCTGCCAGTTTGCGCTCACTAGTTTTTCCGCCAAACACCTTTGCCGGATTCAAGCCTGAATGTGGTAGGAGCGTGATCTGATGGATCAACATGTCTGTGATTGGGATCGGTGCACTCAACCACAAACATCCATCATGTACCAGGGTCAACAATTGCTTGATAACGATGATATTGATGTTGGAGAGGTGGTAGTGGGGCACCCATAACAAGTTCAACAGCCCGACTGATTCACTCCGCAAATCTACTCGACTAGCTCCAACACGGTGACACAAGATTATTAATAGTACACTTGCTTCATGTGGTTCTCCATTGCGAGGTGGGGGAACCTCTCATGGTCTACCAAATCCCAGTCTTCCATTTTCAAATGGTGAATCCGCGCCATGCGTGAACCTTCAAAGGTGATACTTTATGGTAGCAGGGGCGTATTGATGAGGAATTTTGCCGCATCTAGATCCTTAGAGACCTTCACCTTTCCCTTACGTGGAGGGATGTAATTCAACAATTTGGATATGAGCTCCACGCCCTTTGCATCTATATCCTCCGTTCCCTCTTCGGCCTCCAAATCAACAACTTTCCCCTTATCCTTCGCCAGCAGTTTATCTTTCTTCTGGGCCTGGGTCGCAGAATGCTTCCTCGGAGACTCACGCATCAGCATTGGCCTCTTTTGCTTGTCTTTCTTAGGCTTGGGATTCTCACGCATTGGTGTAGGATTTGGCCTAGGTGACCTCGGTGCTGTAGCCACAACACTAGAGCCTCCTTGCTTACAACTTCTGGAGCCACTCCCTTGGAGGCAACAGTTCCTCCAGTGCTTGCAGTCTCACCTGGTCCTAATACACTGCTGAGAATAAACTGTTGGGTATCCTTAGGCAAAGTATCAAACACAGAGTTGGCGACTAAATCTGCGAAAAACTGAGGATTCATAAACGACGGACAACACAACTAAAAAATTCTAAGGATGCAAAGTGTTCTTTGCTGGACAACCACACGTAATTTATAGGTGAATTTAAATTCAAATTCAACCTTTCCCCCCAAAATCTGTTCATAAATGCTGATTTGGCGATAGATATTCAATTATTTCAGCCTTAAATGTCGCCCCCACTCCTCTTAACCGTCTCCTGCCTGTCAAATCATGAACAATGACTATAATAATCATTTTATGGCTGTGCTGCGCGGTATTTCTCTTCATAGTGTAGCTCCCTTCGTGCATCTTTTGATATTGTGACATTACTTTTTTCCGCATAGCCCCTCTGTCGTGTAGGTCCACCAACTGGGAAGTGTAGTTTATGGTCCCGCGCTTCCTTGCAGCTGCTTGGAGTGCTAAGAGTGTTCTTCCGGCATGTAGTCATTGAACCGTATCCCCTGTGTATGGCTTCAATCGGATGCCATATACCCTTCTCGAAAATGGTTCTCCATTCAATTTTGCAAGTTGAACTACGCCACCATCCGTAATCTCTTTGATGACATATGGCCCCAGCCAATGCATTTGAAACTTTCCTAGAAACTTAGCAAACTTGCTATCATATAATAAAACCAAATCATTTACCTTGAAGGTGCGCAGTTTGATGTGTCGGTCATGCCAAGCTTTTTCGCGTTCCTTCTGAACCCACTGATGGAATTCAGCTAGAAACCTATCTTCTTTGAGCTCCATTAGCTGCACGAGCCTTTCTTCTAAGGCTCCATGGTCCACTATTCCTGTGAAAGTAGCTATGCGTAGACTCGGCATGATATATTCCATCGACATTACAACCTCTACACCATAAACTAATCGGAAAAGCGTATGACCTGTTAGCTTTTTGCAAGTAGTTCTGTATGCCCATAACACCACTGGTACACAAATGTCCCAATCATTCTACTGCACGTTGCGAATCTTTGTTAGTGCATTATCTAATATCTTATTGAAAGCCTCAACTGTTCCATTGGCCTGAGGATGATATGGCGTACTTTTCTGATGGTAAACTTGGAACTCTTCTGTCAGCACGCTGATCGTTTCATTGAGAAAATTTGTACTGCGGTTGCTCATCAATACCTTTGGGAAACCGAACCTAGTCAACACATATTCAAACAAAAACTTTGCTACTGTTGCCCATGTATAGCCCTTCACAAGTTGTACCTTCGCTCATTTGGTCAGATATTTTGTCACGATGATAATGTAGTGCGCACCTGTTTTCTTACTTTGGGGATGAATCAGTCCCACAAAATCAATTGCCCATTTCTCAAATGGCTGCAATGACACCTGTGAATTCAGCGAAAGCTCATCCCTCCGAGATGGCTTGCCTGTCCTCTAACATGCATCACATGCTTTACAATATGCTTTAGAATCTTTATGTAGCGTCAGCCACCACAACCCATCGTGCAAAATCTTCTGCGTTGTTGCTTTCCCTGCATAATGTCCTCCCGCAGCTCCTCCATGAGCTTCAACGAGGATACTATTTCGTTCAAAATCGGGCACATATCGTCGAAGTATCTCGTCTGATCCCATCTTATACAAATGGTCTGCAATTACAAAGAAATCTGCCGCACGCACTACCAACTCCTTTTTCTGCTGGCTGGTGTATCCTTCTGGAGATGTCCCTGTAGTTAGAAAGTGGATAATATCCGCAAAATGGTTGTTTGTGACAAACACTACAAAGCGCTGCGCATCAGGCAACCTTTCCTCCAAATTAGTAGGCTCCTCCCCTATCTCAATGTGCGATAGATGGTCAGGTCCTGCATTCAACCTTCCTAATTTCACAATTACCTCAAAATCATATTCTTGGAATAACAACAACTACATATTCCCCCCCCAACATAGGCTTATTGACTAGGTACTTCAAGGCAAAGTAGTCTGTGTACATCTTGAATTGTCCGCCCAACAAATAGTGCCTGAACTTTTGGAGTGTGTATATCGTAGCCAATCCCTTGCACTCTGTTGTGGAGTAATTCTTCTCAGCCTAAGACAATTTTATGCTTGCAAATGCTATAGGGTGATCTAGTTCTCCTTCGCCAGCCTATGTCAGCACTACACCCAATGCAATACACGAGGCATTAATGTGCACATGGAATTCTTTCTTCCATTCCAGGAAGACCAAGATCGGTGCGGTAACCATTTCCTCCTTCAAGGCATCCAGACTGCGCTGACATTCTTCATTACAACAGAATGTAGCATCCTTCTTTAGTAAATCTTCCATGGGCACGGTAATATGAGCATAAGCCTTGATGAATTTTCGATAATACCCGGTATGGCCCAACATTGCGCGCAACTGTTTAACATTCCATGGGGCTTCCAAATTGATTATTATCGCGACCTTGGCAGGGTCCCCCATGAGTCCTTGCCTGCATATCACATGACCCAACAAAATCCCAAAGGGGACCCAAAACAAGCACTTCTTCAGGTTGCGCGCAATCTGATACCCTCGCCACATATCCAACATTAAGTGTAGACTGTATACATTACGCTTGACTAGCCCAAACACTGTCCATTCATCGAAATAGACCTCCAAAAATTTGTGAATAAACTCTTTGAACGCCACGATGACTATACGAGAGAATATTACCAGCGCATTCTTGAGTCTGAAGGGCATCACCGTATACTGAAAAAACCCCATTCCGTTGCGAAGGTTCTTTTACTCCTATCTTCTGGCATGATCTTGATCTAATGGTATCTAGAGAACCCATCAGTAAACGAATAGGCCTCCTGTCCTCCAACATTGTTGAGGACCTCATCAGTAAACGATGTCGGGAAATGATCATGGAAACAGGCATCGTTAAGTTTTCTTAGATCTATGCAATACTTAGTTCATCCTTTTGCTTCTTTTCCTGAACTACCATTGGGCTCACCCAATCAAATTCCTGCACAAGTTCAATAATAACTTCTTCAAGCATCTTGTCAAACTCCAAGCGGACCTTTTCCTTGTATTTGGGATTAAGGCGATATGGCCTTTGCTTAACAGGCTTCACGTCTGGTTTCAGAGTTGTCTTCATCACTCCCAAATCGTCTATGATGCCTTTCAAGTCAGAAAATTTTGTAGGGAATAAATCCTGATATTCACAAAGAAACTTATCGACTTTATCTACTGTAGCATCATCCTAGTAATCCCCAATCTTCGCAAACTTCGGCTCCGCCTCTGTGTCAATGTTTACTTGCCTAGTTTTCAATGACACGATGATGTTTGGATTCTCTATCTGCGGTCCCTCAACCTCGCGGTGGCCTTATGCTTCTGGGATATTAATATTTCTTGAATCCTCATCTTCTCATTCAGTAGTCATATTATAGCATTCCAGCGCATGGTGCAGCTGGTTGCTCCAATCTAGTTGAATCAATTCCAAAGTATCCTGCAGGATTTAGAAGACCATTGCCTTAACCTCCTACAATGCCTCATCAATGCTTTCGAACCTGTCTTCAAAGATGAATGTCCTCATGAGCCCTTCTCTTAAGACATCCCACTTTGCGGTGCTGTGGCGGAGCTACGTTTCCAAATACCAGTTCATAGGGATTATGTCCAAAGTATGATAGAATAAATGCACCCATTCTGGCCGCAGTTCCATTCCATATACCTTATTCCATTTTTCCAAATGATCGTGTGGATCATTCCTCCCATCATACTTCTCAGTTATCCCCACTTTACGATGACCAAATCACATCCTCATCATCCTTTTGTAATCGTGCCATTCATCAAAGTTGTCTTTGTGCATACCCCACCACCGAGTGGGCGTAGCGCAGTGCCCAGTCCAACGCCTGAAAGCGGTAATCCTTTGGAACTTTTCTTTCAAAAGCATCCAAAAATTTATCCACGTCAGTCAAACCATCGTAATAAGGAAAATTTCTTACCCCCGATGACACACAATGTAGCGATTTGGTCATCATGTTGCAGCACAGTGTGGATACTTCATGCAACCTGTTTTGCCAATGTTCCAACTTTTCGTCTGAATCCGAGGTATGAGAACTTTCGCGGTTCCATGAAATTTGTCCATTAGCTGTCGGATTAACCCAATCTTGGTTTCCTGCTGTTATTTTATAGATTTGATCCAAATCATCATCACTCTCCTCATAGTCGCAGACCGGTTCAGTATAGTGCGGTCCTTCTATAGGGTCCAATCGTACTACAACGCAGAGCGATTTCCTTTCAAACGACATTATCCACTTCTTCAAATTGATGACCCCATTCGTGTCGACAACCCAATCAATTCCCAAGAGTGCGGGGTATGGATTGCTATCATCAACAATCTCTATTACTTCAAAATCAGTCAGCATGCTCGCACCTTCTATATCTATGGTAACTCCCTGCAATCGTCCCATAGGGATAATATTCTGCTGGTTCGCCATCCTTAGTTGAATCGGAGACCACTGCAGCGTAGGTCTCCCCATTCTCTCCCAGGTTTGTTTAAGCAATACGTTCGCGTCAGACCCCAAATCCAGAATAACCTTATCCATTTCATAGTCTCTTATTTGTGCGATAAGCTTCATTTCGTGCCCTGTTCTTGCCTTATGGTTACCAATATTTCTGACTACTCGTAGTCCATTAGGAGCATTATCCTCACCAACACACTTGTTTAATCAACTCTTGTAACCCTTTCACAACTTTGTTGTCATGCAGTAATTTCATACAAGTTTCCAAGAATGTGGTAAGCACAGAGGGGTTAACCTCTGTAGGTGTGTTGGTATCTGGTAGTTTGTTCTAACCCCCGGAGGTAGAGGCTTCAACGAATCTTTTCTTCACTTCCATGAATGTTTCTTTCACACGCTCCACATCAAACCCAACCTCATTTTCTAGGGCCTTGCGGACCCATCCACCTTCTTTAGGTTGCTTTTCCTTATCGTCACCAGTCACGATCCTGCTTCACAATACAATATTCACATTCGGGTCCTCTTTGCGTGGCTCGACCCTCATCATATGTAAGTTCTGGGTAGGGTGTTGAGGTTGTGCCTTCTTCTCTTGCATCTTGGCCATCAGCACAAGACATTCTTTGATTATGTGGTCAAACTGAGTGCAGTATTGACATGATGGGTGTGTATGATTCATACACTCTTGCGCATAGTGTCTTGGCGTCCCGCAATTGTAAAAAATGACCTGCCCTTGATTGCTACCAGGGCCTCCTCCACCTCGGAACCATTTGTTGGCTTAGGGGGTCTTGACCCAGGTTTAGAGTTAGTTGTGCCAAACAAATACCTACACTACTGGCCCTTTCGGCCTCAATCTGCGGTGCGTGGATTGAAGTCTCACCCGAAGCAGTATGGGGGGATGCTGGAACCAAGTTTTCGCACCCAGAGATCAGTGTGGTGTCCTTTTGGCAGCCTAGATATGCCTTCGCGCAGAGCTCTATGCTCCTAAAGCCTATTGCTGTAACTTCCTCCAATTGGCCTCTAGACCTCTGTGAAGGTCTATGACTGTCTTTTGCAGACCATGAACAAACAAACTAGCTACTTACATGCATCATGGATTACTCTTAGACCATTATTTGCTCAGATCTATTTAAGTATTTGATAACTTTAACAAAAAATGTTATAATCTTCGCGTAATCACTTAGTATTAATTGCATTCAGCTAACAATGTAGATCAAGTAAAGTCACACATCAATACATTATTACTTCATAAACCCATTATTTATCACAACATAAAGCACATACATACATAACAAAAGTTAATAGATAAAATACAGGAATTTTTGCAACAATCTTCTTTATTGATATTCAGTTAAGCTTACAGACTCAACACTTCCCTCCACACTCAGCTGCAGGGGTCCGCGCACTCAGTTGCGGACACTACTCTAGGCCTCTGCGCACTCAGTTGCAGAGGCTTTCCCTCCTTTAAGACTTCTACTTCTGCGCTAGACTTCTTCACTTGTACCCATATAATTCTTCAATTACTTCCCTTAGACTCTCTAAGACACACTTATTTATACAATCCCATGGTCCGCGAACCATGGGTAGGTCTTCAAAGCCGAATCAAGTTACATAAAAAAATGGTAAAACCCTTTTTGACTCTTAACTAGCTACGTGCTCCGCGACCACAATTTGAGAAGACTTTACATCTTTTTACATCAAAACTTGGGCTTTTGCCCCAAAACTGACCCCAGGGGACCCCATCCCAACAAAAGGAGATTCCCCTCACATCATGGCTATCTGGAAATGGCAAGGCAAGGTTTAAAACCACTATCACACCTGGCAAAACCCATGCCAATTACAATAAGAGAACCAAATACACACATGCATGCCAAAACTAACAAAGAAATCATGCACGCAGCTCGATTCCTGCAAGTAATCCCACTGTAGCCGCTTGAATCTCGCTCTTCCTTGCATGATCCTTGCTTCCTCTTGCTTTCTTGTCCTTCCTTTGCCTTCTTTCCTCCAATGCTACGGTGCTCCAAGAGTACTCTAAGTGTCCAAGAGTATGAGAGGGTAGACAGAATAGGGAGAGAGCTCCAAAATTGAACTGAAAAAAAAGTTAAACTGAGAAAAGGTTGTGAACTAATCCTTAGAAGCCTTTTTATTAATGAGGCCTCTATTTTGTTTATGTTCCATTATTTTCCTTCATTTTCCTCCTCACATGCAACCTGCGCCCTCTCACCTTCCTTTTCTCCTAATTTCCATTATTTTCATAAATAAAATG
Organism: Pinus taeda; assembly: GCA_000404065.3. Taxonomy (NCBI): domain Eukaryota; kingdom Viridiplantae; phylum Streptophyta; class Pinopsida; order Pinales; family Pinaceae; genus Pinus; species Pinus taeda. Next base: position 48,807 of record APFE030811900.1, read on the forward strand.
CCAACTAATGCCACTTTCCTTTCCAAATACTTTGCCATTGCCTTTGCCAATTTCCTTAGCCATAATAAACCAAATGAACACCCACACTAGGATGTTTTGCTCAACATTGAGCTTGGAATACGTGCCACGACCTTGGTTATTATTTTCCTTTATTAACTTTACTACATGGATTTTTTACCACGGCTATTATATTTTTATCATTAATGTCTAGTCTCTTCCTTTCATTTTTCATTTTTTCTTCATTTTTCCTCACTTTTTGTTTAATTTCCCTTCATACATATTTGTGTCTCTTATCTTCCTTTTCTCCTCTTTTCCTTTATTTCTTATATTAAATTTTCATTTATTGCCTCTTTGCCTTTGCGAATTCCTTTGCCAATTTTCATAGCAATTAATTAACCACAAGTGATGCCCACTATAATGTTTTCCCTCCATTTGGCTTGGAATATGTGTCCCATGACTTTGGTCTTATTTTATTTACATAGAAAATCAATCCGACGTTGTTACAAACACCTCCCCCTTGGGGGAACACTGTCCTTGGCGTTCTATGACACTTATGACAAACAAAACATACTGCTTATGGAGTTATATAACACAACTCAATGCAATATTTATAATGACAATTGCTGAAAAACATGACAAGCATACTGCTTATTGGAGCTTTATAACACAACTCAATGTAGCATATACAATGACATACATATGCATGTAGATATATATATACCAAAAAATCATTTTCTTCAACCAACAAATAAAGAAGGATATAATGACCGAATCTAATCAACCATCTCCCAGGTAGCTTCATCAGGCCCAAAGTGCTTTTGCTACACTTAACCTGCTTTATTGCTTAGTTCCGGAGCATGGGCTGTTTCGGCTGTAATATGAATTGTGGCTATGGCTGAGACTTTCCCTCTGGTTCCACCTGCAATACAGACGAATCAATCACATGATTAAAATCCTGCATATATATCTTAAGTAGTGAAACATGGAAAACATCAAGGACTTTCACTGTTGGCAACAATACAAGTCTGTAAGCCACTTGTCCAATCCTCTCAAGGATCTCAAAAGGTCAACAATAATGAGGTGCTAACTTGGCACATGACCCAATCCTCAAGGAGCTCATCTTGGGCTTGATGGAAAGTACACATGCTCCCCAACCTGAAGCTCCTTCAATCCTCTACGTTGATCTGCATAACTCTTCTTCCTATCCTATGTTGCCTTCAAATTCCTTTTAATAACCTGCATCTCCTGCTCCATCTCAACCAACATATCTAGTCCAATCAGTACCATGTTCATTGGATCACTCCATTTGGTAGGAGTATTACAACTCTACCCATTGAGAGCATCAAATGGACTCATCTTCAATAATTATTGATACCTGTTATTATAAGCAAACTCCACTAGTGGAAGATACTCCTCCTACTTCCTCTGTCACTGCATGACCTACATCCTCAACATATCTTCAAGGATCTTATTAACCCTCTCTGTCTAATCATCTTTCTGCGGATGATAAGTTGTACTAAAAGCTAACCCTATCACCAAGCCTGCAACAACTCCAAAAACTTGAAAGTGAACTTGGCATCTCTGTCTGATATAATCTTCTTGGGAACTCCATGCAACCTCACTATCTCCTTGATAAAATTTGAGCTACCTCATTAGTTGAATTAGTAGACTTCATTGCAATGAAGTGAGCTACCTTTCTCAACTATCATTCAAAACCATGATGGAATCATGCTGCCTTGATGTCCTCAACAATCCTGTAATGAAGTACATGGAAATGAACTCCCATTTCCATTCTGGAATCATAATAGGTCGCAATAGACTCGTTGGTTTCTTGCATTCATCTTTCACCTGCTGACAGCCCAAACACCTTGCAACAAACTCAACCACCTCTTTCTTCAAATTTGGAAATTAGTAGAACTTCTTGACAACTGTCAAAGTCTTTTGGTTTCCTTGGTGGCCTAAATATGGTTTGACATGAAACTCTCTCAAGATAAGTTTCTTCAACTTGCTGCTATCTGGCACATAAATATTGCTCTTGAATCTGACCAAACCATCTGCTATGAGGTGATACTCCTCATCCATATCACCTTCACCCTACTACTGCAATCTCTGCTTTAGTTTCTGGTACTTCTCATCATGCGACCTTACATATAAAATCCACTCCTATAAATTCGTCCCATAAGATCTCACAACTGAAATATGGTTTATCTTGTAAAAACCGTGGTGAAAAATTCCATGTAATAAAAGTTAATAAAGGAAAAATAAGAGAACAGTTAAGGGACACTTATTCTAGGCTGAACGTTATCTTAGTGGGCATCACTGAATGTATGTTTTGGCTAAGGAAAATTGGCAAATGCTAGGGAAAAGGCAATAAAAGGCAAAAAGATATTTTTGGAACATTTATTTATGAAAATAAAGGAAATTAGGAGAAAAGTAAGGTGAAAGGTCACAAGTTGCATGTGAGGAGGAAATTGAAGGAAAATAATGGAAAATGAAGAAAATAGAGGCCTCATTCATAAAATGGATTATGAGGATCTGTTGGTAACCTTTTGTCAGTTCAAGTTTGGAGCTCTCTCATTATTCTCTCCCTCTCTCTCTCTCACTCTTGGTCACTTAGATTTTTCTTAGAGCACTCTAGCTTTGGAGCAAGGAAGGAAAAGCAAGCAAAGGGAAAGGAAGGAAAGCAAGGATCAAGGAAGGAAAGCATGATCAAGCAGCTTCAGCATAAATACTTGCAGGTAACCTTTTGCATGTGTGATTTCCTAGCTAGTTTGGACATGGATGGATTTGCATGTTGGTGTATGGTTCTCTTGCATTCGATGGCATGGTTTTATTGGGTTATGATAGTGGTTCTCAGTCTAGCCTTACCTTTTTCTGGATGCCATGGTATGTTGGGATGTTTATCTTGGTTTTGAGCTTTGGTTTTCCGGATGGATTTCAGAATCTGGGGTGGAGGGGGCCTCAAGTTTCATTCCCAAAGGCCTAGGAATCCCTAGTGCTCTGGGTTTGGATTGTGGTAAATACTAAGAGACTGGTCTTAGTTTAGGGCCTAGTGATCCAGGATTAGATTGCGGTAAATCATGAGAGACAAGGAGACAAAAATTTCCTCAAGGATATTGATGGATTCTAGAAGGCATTCCAAGTTTAGTTCGGTTGTGATTAGAGCACCGATTTTGGTGTGATCATGATTTGATGAGGGTGGTGGTGGTTTAACCTCTAGATTCCCTTGGTTGTTCTATGAGATCCCACATTCATGCTTGGAATATGGCATGGGGGTGAATGGATGCAAGAGAGATTTGGTTCAACCATGTCTATGGTTGGGTGGTATGTGGATGTCCCGAACTTGGTCAGATTTGCCTATGATTAATAAAAGCTAAGTTCTCTTACTTTTGCACTTGTTTATGTGTGGATTTAATGGTTGTCATATCTCTGATATTTATATGGTTTTATGCTAGCTATAAGCATGGTTATATGATTGGTTCATGTCATGGTTATTTAATGTATTTACGTGTAATTGTTAAATGGATGGATGCAAGACCTAAATGATGTTATAACAGTTCAATGGAGAAGGTGGTGATCCTTCTAGTTATGTTTAATAAGTTCTTTCAGTCATTCATGCTCTGTTTTGTTTCCTAGACTTGTAGGTTGCATTGATGCCAAGTGTTTGACAGAATGTCAGTCCCAGTTGGGGATGCTCAGGACTAGTCCTAAGGTTGATTTTTGATTTGTTTATCTTGTCATCATGTCTTTGATGGATTTTGAAGGTTGTAACAAGTTCTGGGTAGAGGCCGATATTCTGGGCTAGAAAAGTGGCTCAAATCTCAAGGATGCTGGCATAGGTTTGCTGAAAAAAGTCCAAGGATACTGACACATAGGTCTGTGAGAGCGACTTTGGCTTCTAGATGCTGTCATGCCTATAGCATGAGAGCGACCAAGGGTTAAAAGGCTTAAAAAATCAGTGGGACTCAGGGGCAGGATGTCTGAGTGGCTGACATGTATCCTGAGGGTGTTGTTATTGACGTGGATTGGTTCGTTTGATATGTTCCATTGATTCCATTTCCTTAAGGTCACCAAGGAAGTCGATTCCCTTATAGTGACCTCTCTCGTCACATGTTTACCTCGGCTAGTTGGTTTCTTGGGTGGACCTGGGAGGAGGGGGTGTTACATATTGGTACCAGCACATGGTTGCCCTCTCCTTGGGTGAATGTGTTGGTCATGCATGTGTGTCAGTTGCACGCGTGTCTCTTACTCTTTCATTGCATGTGTTTGTTGCATTGCATAATGATTGATCATGATTGTAGTAAGGTTGTCATGAGGGACTTGATGTTGATTTTGTGGAATGCATTGTCATAAGTATATGAATGGTTACATGATTATATGTAGCTTGATTACATCCTCGTATGTTGGGTTGCATTCTTGTATGTTTGATTATATGTATTAGTCTTGTAGGTTGATTACAAGAATTGATCGCTGATGCTTGACTACATGTGTTTATGCGTACATGTAGTTAATTAGGCATTTCTTATGCATGTTGATAGTTGTGCATGACAATGTGTAAAATAGAGTAATGGTTGTTGTCATGCATGAGGTCATAACATGCGTTGTTGATATGGCCTTGCATTGATGACTGGACCCTAAATAGAATGATGTTTATGCGTTGAAGCACTTATTCGATATATGTCTATATGCTATTATGATTATGTTATACATGTATCACGTTGATTTGATGATCTTGTAGACAAGGTATCCTCCCTGAATTATGCTAAGGTACGTTGGTTATTATGATTTGGTTTAGCTGACATAGTATGCCTTGTAGGAAAGAGGTCAGATGACTAGCAAGGTGGTAGACTACATAGAATCTCCCTATGCATAAGATGGGCAGGGTGGTGTGGGGCACTCTTCTAATTTGGTAGACACATTGAGAAGTATGAAGGAAGAAATAAGGAGTTGCAAAGCAGACAATGAGAAAATCATGCAGGGACAAGAGAAACAAGCAGAGGTGATTGCGATAATTATTTAGAGTTTGTCAAAATTGTAGCGACAGGGGGCACTTCAAATCAGCCATGGACACGAGGAAAAAACTAATGGGGCATATGGAAGTAGGTCTCCTAGTAGAAACAAGTCAGATAGATTTGACATGATTAGAGATGGAAAGTTGTTGGACACTTCGGATAGGAGAGGTGATAGACACAAGTACTATTCCAATTTTGGCTCTGATAGGCATCATGATCGTCATCATTATCATCCTTACAGGAGGAGTGATAGGGGATACTTGTTGGATGAGTTTAAGAAAGCAAAGCCACCTACCTTTGATGGAGAAATGAAGAAATCAGAGGATGCAAAGACATGGTTTCTTGGTATGAAGAAATTCTTCCAATTGCATGATTATTCAGAAAAAATGAAAGCAAAGATAGCCACTTTCAGTCTCAAAGGTAAAGTGAATATTTGGTGGGAAGATGTGAAGACTGTCATAGATATAAATGAGAAGGATTTGACTTAACATGCATTTGAAAGGCTCTTCAAGAAGTACTTGTTAGAGAGGTAATATGATGATAGAGCTTAAGAGTTTTATGAGTTGCGGATGGGTTCTATGATAGATGAGGAGTATAGTAGCAGATTTTTGGAGCTGTTGAGATATGTGCCTTAGCTCAGGGAGGAGAAGACCAAGGTTTAGAGATTCATCAGTGGAAAACCAGTAGCATACATAGACTGGATTGAGTTCGATGAGCCTAGATCATTGGGGGAGGCCATCTGAAAGTTGAAGCATTGTTATGAGTAGCCGAAGCACAAAGTTGAGTCTAAGCATGACTTTAAAAGAAATGAGAAAGCTAAAGGAGAATGGCCACCAAAGAGAGGAAGACATCAAGATGCAACTGAGAAAGAAAATGTAGTTTCGTACAAGAGGTTCAATACAACTAGGAAGGGATGTGGAGAGCAACAAGCTAGAGGTGATGGTAGGGAACCATTGTAGTGTTGGATATGTGGTAAGGATCATTGTAAGAGGGATTTTCCATAGTATCATAGTGGTAGTAGACCCCAAATCTACAGTGCTCAAGAGGCACATACAGTTGGTGATGTTGGTTATAACATTCCTCAGATCTATGCAACTATGGACAATAGGCAGGTGGATCATCAGGCATCGATCATTAATATGGACGATAAGATTTGTGTTCAAGTTGTTTCTATTTTGATTGATCCTGGATCTAACTATAATTATTTTAATCCTGACCCAGTGGAAAAGTGTGGTTTGAGAAAAGAAGTGCATGCAGAATCTTGGTTGGTACAATTGGATATAGGTAAAAAGAAGCGACTTCACCATTAGGTAAGAGCTTATTCATTTGACTTAAATGGCATGAATACACCAACACATTTGAATGTATTGCCGTTGGGATCGTATAGTATGCTTTCGGGTATGGATTGGCTATACCTTCATAGAAACAAAGTGGATTGCTTCGATAAGGCCATTGGGTGTGTGGATGATAGTGGAGAAAATAGGACTTTGCAGGGGAAGAAGAAGCATACATAAGTGAGGATGGTTATCACTATACAAGCTAAGCGTAGTTGCATAAAAGGTTGTGTGATGTTTTCTATACACATTTCTAGTGATAAAGGTAAGGAGGTTGAGGACGCCGATGTGTTGAGCAGGTACCTAATTTTGCAGCAGTTTCATGATGTATTTCCTGAGGACATTACAGAGTTTCCACCTCACAGGGAGGTAGGCTTTTCTATTGAGTTGGTGCCAGGGGAAACTCCAGCATCAAAAGCACCTTACAGGATGAACACACCTCGGTTGCTAGAGTTGAAGTTGTAGTTAAAGAAGATGCTTGACAAGGGATACATTAGGCCAAGTGTATCGCCTTGGGGTGCACCAATGTTGTTCGTAAAGAATAAGGATGGTACTCCCATATTGTGCATTGATTACAGGCATTTGAAAAAAGTAATGATCAAGAACATGTACCCTTTACCAAATATTGATGATTTGTTTGATTAGTTGAAGGGAGAAACAATGTTCTCTAAGATCGACTTGAGATCAGGATACCGGCAGGTACACATCAAGGAAGAGGATATCTTCAAGACTGCGTTTAGGAAAAGGTGTGGCCATTATGAGTTTGTTGTTTTTCCATTCGGTTTGACTAATGCTCTAGCTAGATTTATGTGTTTGATGAATAATGCATTGCGTCCTTATCTGGAAAAGTTTGTTATTGTATTCATTGATGATATACTAGTATATTCTAAGAATGAGGAAGAACATGCCGAGCATTTAGCAACAGTGTTGAAATTGATAAGAGAGCATCAGTTATATGATAAACTTAGCAAGTGCAACTTCTTTTAGATTGAAGTACATTACTTGGGGCATATTGTCTCCAAGGATGGCATAGTAGTAGATCTCGAAAAGATAAGTGCCATCACGGAGTGGGCCACTCCTAAGAATGTGGACGAGGTGATATCATTTATGGCATTGGAAGGTTACTACAGGAGGTTCATCAAGAATTTCTCACACATTACATATCCTATCACATCATTGCAGTAGAAGGGTAAGAAGTTCAAATGGACAGAAGAATGTGAGGCTAGTTTTGAGCAGTTTAAGCAGTTGTTGACACATGCACCGGTGTTAAAGATTGCGGATCCAGAGAAGGAGTTTTTAGTGTGTACAGATGATTGCAAGAGAGGACTTGGTGGAGTTATCATGCAAGAAGGATAGGTAGTGTGCTATGAATCACAGAAACTGAATGAGCATGAGAAACACTATCCAACACATGATATTGAGTGAACAACGATTATACATGCAATGAAGATGTGGAGGCACTATCTTCTTGGCAGGAGGTTTACATTGATGAACGATCATAGTGGGTTGAAGTATTTGTTTGACCAGCTGAATCTAAATGCTAGGCAAGCTAGATGGCTAGCTACCCTTAGTGAGTTTGACTTTGAAATCAGATACATCAAAGGGAAGGAAAACAAGGTTGCAGATGCTCTTAGCAGGATGGAACATGTAAATAATATAGAAACTATGATCTCTTATGGGACAGAGTTACAGGATAGGATCTTGCAGGTAGGACAGTGGGATGACAAATACATGAAGATTATGCATAGGTTAGAGCAGAGAAAAGGTATAGGTACAGGTGATCAGGATGCAGACTATTGTCTCATGGCAGATGGTTTGGTGAGGTTTAGAGATAGGATCTATGTGCTGAATTGCAGTGAGCTCAAGAAGGTTATCTTGAGGGAGTTTCATGCCAAGCCATACTTAGGTCATCTAGGCTATTAGAAGACATTGACAACGGTGAACAAGTTCTACTATTGGCCGAACTTGAAGAAGGAAGTAGTAGAGTTCTTCGTTAGATGTTTAGATTATCAGTAGGTAAAGGTGGAATGTAAGCATCTGGGTGGTTTACTATAGCCTATAGCGATTTCATAATGGAAATGGGAGGTCATTTCCATGGATTTCATCACATTTATTTCAAGGATACCGAGGCAACTTGATTATATTATGGTCATGGTTGATAGGTTGAGAAAGGTATCTCACTTCATTGTAGTAAAGACTGCATATTCAACCGGTGAGGTAGCACAGGTGTTCATTAGAGAGATAGTAAGATTACATGGTGTTCCGAAGAATATTGTGTCGGACAAGGATGCAAAGTTCACTTCCATGTTTTGGAAGGAGATATTTGCAGGTTTGGGTACAGAGTTAGCCTTCAGTACAACCTATCATCTACTGACAGATGCAAAAACAGAGAGGGTCAACAGGATCTTGGAGGATTTGTTGAGGATGTACGTGATGCACTAGCAAAAGAAATGGGAGGAGTATCTTCCATTGGTTGAGTTCACATACAAAAATGGTTATCAAGAGTCATTGAGGATGAGTCCTTTCGAGGCATTGTATTGACAAAGTTGTAACACTCCCATCAGCTGGAGTGACCCAGTGAACATGGTACTTATTGGTTCATATATGTTGGTAGATATGGAGTAGGAAATGTAGGTTATAAAGAAGAATCTAAAGGTAGCACAAGATAGATAGAAGATTTATGCGGATCAACACAAGGTATTCAAGGAGTTTCATGTTGGGGAGCATGTGTATTTGTGCATCAAGCCCAAGAAAATCTCTTTGAGGATTGGTTGATGTGCCAAGTTGGCACCACAAGATTGTGGGCCTTTTAAGATTCTTGAGAGGGTTGGACTAGTGGAATATCGACTTGCAATGCCTCAGATAGTGAAATTCCATAATGTTTTCCATATTTCATTACTTAATAAGTATATAAAGAAGTCTGATCATGTTATTGATTGTTTTGTATTGCAGGTGGAGGAAGAAGGAGAGTTCCAGTCGGATCCTCAGTGCATATTGCAGTGGAAACATCTCATGCTTAGGAACAGAGCCATAGAGAAAGTTAAAGTGTAGTGGAAGCACTTTGGGCCTGAAGAAGCTACATGGGAGATGGCAGATTAGATGCATGCCCTATATCCTTCATTGTTTTCCAGCTGAGGCAAAGCAATTTTGGTTTGATGTTGGTATATGTTTGGCATATGTTTTGCTGATGTTTTGGTATATGTATGTACGTGTATATGGATGCAAATACTGCCATGAGCTAATTTATAAAGCTTCAATAAGCGGTATGGATGTCATGTTATTATGGTTGTTATCTTGTCATGATGTTTCGCTGCTGTGCAGGTATTTCATTGTAAATACTACAACAAGCTAATTTATAAAGCTCCATGGGAAGTATATTTGATTTTCAATGGTTTTGTTGAGGTCATGGTGTGGTTTAACACCAAGGATGGTGTTCCCCAAGGGGAGGGTTTTGTAATAGCCCTGGTGAAAAATTCCATGTAATAAAAGTTAATAAAGGCAAAATAAGACAATGATTAAGGGACACTTATTCCAAGATGAATGTTGGGAAAAGATATCCTATTGGGCATCATTGGATATGTGTTTTGGCTAAGGAAAATTGGAAAAGTCTAAGGAAAAGGCATTTTTGACACATTTATTTATGAAAATAAAGGAAATTAGGAGAAAAGTAAGGTGAAAGGTCATAAGTTGCATGTGAGGAGGAAATTGAAGGAAAATAATGGAAAATGAAGAAAATAGAGGCCTCATTCATAAAAAGGCTTATGAGGATCAGTTTGTGACCTTTTGTCAGTTCAAGTTTGGAGCTCTCTCATTATTCTCTTGCTCTCTCTCTCTCACTCTTGGTCACTTAGAGTTTTCTTGGATCAATCTAACTTTGGAGCAAGGAAGGAAAAGCAAGTAAAGGGAAAGGAAGGAAATCAAGGATCAAGTAAGGAAAGCAGAATCAAGCAACTTCAAGAGGAATACTTGCAGGTAACCTTTTGCATGTTTGATTTCCTAGCTAGTTTGGACATGCATGGCTTTGCATGCTGGTGTATGGTTCTCTTGTGTTCAGTGGCATGGTTTTGCTAGGTCATGATAGTGGTTTTCAGCATAGCCTTGCCTTTTTCTGGATGCCATGGTATTTTGGGATGTTTATCTTGGTTTTGAGCTTTGGTTTGCAAGATGGATTTTGGAATCCAAGGCAGATGTGGCCTTGAGTTTCATTCCCAAAGGCCTAGGAATCCCTTCGCTGGTTTTAGCAGGATAAACGGTAAAGCCTAAGGGAGAAGTCTCGATTTAGGGCCTAGTAATCCAGGTTTGGATTGTGGTAAAGATTGAGAGACTGGTCTTGGTTTAGGGCCTAGTGATCTAGGATTGGATCGAGGTAAAGCTTGAGAGACAAGGAGATTGAAAATTCTTGAAGGATAGTGATGGACTCTGGAAGGCATTCCAAGTTCAGTTCGATTGTGATCGGAGCATCGATTTTGGTGTGATCACGGTTTCATGAGGTTGGAGGTGGTTTAACCTCTGGATTCCCTTGGTTGTTCTTGGATTGGTTGTTCTACAAGATCCGACATTCATGCTTGGAATATAGCACGAGGGTGACTGGCTGAAAGAGATATTTGGTTTAGCCATGTCTATGGTTGGGTGGTATGTGGAAGTCCCGAACTTGGTTGGATTTGCCTATGATTAATAAAAGCTAAGTTCTCTTACTTTTTCACTTGTTAAGCTGTGGATTTAATGGTTTTCATATGTCTGATATTTATATGGTTTTACGCTGGTTATAAGCATGGTTATATGATTGGTTCATGTCATGGTTATTTCATGTATTTACTCGTAATTGTTAAATGGATGGATGTAAGACCTAAATGATGTTATAACAATTCAATGGAGAAGGTGGTGATCCTTATGGTTATGTTTAATAAGTTCTTTTAGTCATTCATGCTCTGTCTTGTATCATAGACCTATAGGTTGCATTGATGCCAAGTGTTTAACAGAATGTCAGTCCTGATTGGGGATGCTCATGCCTAGTCCCGAGGTTAATTTTTGATTTGTTTATCTTGTCATCATGTATTTGATGGATTCTGAAGGTTGAAACAAGTTCTGGGCAAAGGCTTGGGATTTTGGGCTAGAAAAGTGGCTCAAATCTCGGGGCCGCTGGTGCAAGTATGTTGAAAAGAGTTCAGGGACGCTGGCACATAGACGCTGGCACATAGACACATGAGAGTGACTTTTGCTTCTGAACATTGTCACACCTATAACATGAGAGAAACCAAGGGTTAAAAGGCTTAAAACATCAGTGGGACTCAGGGACAAGATGTCTAAGTGGCTGACATGTCTCCTGAGGGTGTTTTTGCTGATGTGGATGGGTTTGTTTGATATGTTCTGCCAATTCCATTTCCTTAAGGTCAAGTTGAATCCCTTATACTGACCTCTCTCATCGCATGTTTACCCTGGTTGGTCGGTTGCTTGGGTGGACCTGGGAGGAGGGGGTGTTACATATTTTCATTCTCCTAATGAGAGCATGTGCTACTCTATTCTCCTTGCCTTTAATGTACATGATCTCAAAATCAAACTCGTAGAGAGTAGCTAACCATCTTGCTTTCTTGACATTCAAATTGGCTTGGTCAAACAAATACCTCAGCCCACTATGATCACTCATCAAGACAAACCTCCTACCAAGAAGATAATGTCTCCACATTTTCAATGCATGAATGATAGTTTCCAATTCAAGATAATGAGTCACATAATTTTTCTATGCTCATTCAACTTTCTTTCAAACCACCTGTATTTCTTACATCAAAACTCCATATGAGGATATGTACAAACCGCAAACTCCTTATGAGGATCTATAATCTTTAGAATTGGAGAATTTGTAAGCAATTGCTTCAACTGCTCAAAACTAGCTACACATTCCTCAGTCCATTCAAACTTTTTCCCTTTCCTCTGCAAAGATGTGATAGGATAACCAATATTAGAGAAGTTCTTGATGAAACTCCTGTAATAACTTGCTAGTGCCATGAATGATCTGACCTCATCTATATTTCGTAGAGCTAGCCACTCAATGATAACCTTAATCTTTTCTGGATCCACTGCTATCCCGTCCTTGGAAACAACATGTCCCAAGTAATGAATATGAGACTCAAAGAAACTGCACTTTTTGAGTTTGGCATAAAATTTATGCTCTCTCAACACCGCTGCTAGGTGCTCTACATGCTCCTCCTCATTCTTTGAATATACCAATATATCATCAACAAAGACTATCACAAACTTATCTAGATAATGGCACAACACGCTATTCATCAAACACATGAAGGTGGTTGGAGCATTTGTAAGACCAAAGGGAACCACCACAAACTCATTGTGCCCATACCTTGTACAAAATGTTGTCTTGTAGATGTCTTCTTATTTGATGTGCACTTGATAATATCTTGACCTTAGATCAATATTTGAAAACAATGCAACTCCCTTCAACTAATCAAACAAATTATCAATCCACGAGAATGGGTACCTGTTCTTGATAGTCACTTGTTTAACTGCCTCTAATCAATGCACAATCTGAGATTAATGTCCTTCTTCCTTACAAACAACACTGGTGCTCCCCAAGGAGACACACTTGGCCTTATGTATGTCTTATCAAACATCTCTTTAAGCTGCAACTTCAATTCCACTAACTCCAAAGTACTCATCCTATAAGGTGCCTTTGATGTTGGTGCTGCTCTTGGCATCAACTCAATAGAAAATTCCACCTCCCTATGAGGCGACAACTCTGAAATCTCTACAGGAAACACATTCTGAAACTGCTACAAGACAGGATACTTCCTCAGGACTTCATCATTCTCATCCTCTTTCCCTTTGTCACTGGAAACATGAACTACAAACAATATGTTGAAAATGCAACAAGAAATTCCTTATTTATTTTTGCCCAAATTAATTAGGCGAAATTTGAATTTGAATTTCTAGTTAATTGAGGTGACATGGCCTTGTCACTCAGTTAACTCAATTAATTCGAGTTGGAGACACTTGAGTTATGTTGATTTATGATTGATTGCTAATTTATGGCAACCAGGTTCAGTTAATTTGAGTTATTATGAGTTTAACTAGTTCTAATTGATTAAGAACTAGTGGAGGGTCCAATAGTGGGGTGTAACTTCAACTGATCTTTCAGTTAACTCATCAATCAACCTAGGATAATTGATGCATGTAGATAACTTGAGTTACCTAGTTGAGATTAGAGTTCAAGGGAAGTTTACTATCAATTGTATAATTTTCCAGGTTGTACATGTGGTGCATGCAGTCAAAGAAAGTACTAAAGGAATTGTTTCATTCCCAATGAAAAATTTCCCTAATTAATAGGGGGCTAATTCCTTATTGAACAATGCAAGAAAATAGGGGCTTGGGCAGGCAAAAAATTTGCTAAGTATTGGCCAGGGTCAGTTTGTGAAGTAGCGAGATATATTATATTAGTGCAGAGGTTGCTCAAGCTTGAGCAAACATTGTATTTCTTCTCTATTTCTAATTAATGCAATACAGATAGGAAGGGGTTTTGTGTAATTGCTTTCCCATAGATAAAATTATGAGTATATGTGTTGAATCTTGTCTCATGTTTATGTTGTGATTTCATGATCGATTAATTGCTTTCCGCTGACGAGTAGAGTAGATTCAAGTCTTTTTTTAGCAAATTACATAAGAAATTTGAATCTACAAGGAATTTGTACATGTATCATAGAAGGAATCACAATAGAGAAGATAATTCGAAGTTGTTGTTGCAGGTGGATCGAATTTGCAGGATCAATTCTTTGAGCTAGTAGGATGGCTTTCTATGGACTAAGACTTGAGTATGCCCTTGAGGGTATCTCGAATTATGTTTCTTGGAAGGATAAGATTGAGGTAGTGTTGGAAGATAATGGGCTGAAGGAATTCATAGATAACGATATCATGAATCCTCCATCATCTGATGCTCAAGATCTAGAAAAATGGAAGAAGTGTGTAGCAACAGTGAGGAGGATCATATTGGAGGGAGTTCGAGACCATATTGTCTCGAATATCCATGTGAAAGAGACTCCATATGCAATGTGGCAAGCATTGACAGATCTATTCTAGAACAGTAGTGACCAAAATAAGTTGGAACTCAAGGACAAGCTTCACAATATGAAGATGTAGAAGGGTGAAACAATTCCATAGTACCTTAGTAGGTTCACATATTGCCGTGATGAACTTGGTCAAGTTGGAGTTACTGTAGCAGAAGATGGTCTGGCAAGCCTAACACTTGTAGGCCTTCCTAAGAGCTGGCACAACTACTAGGATTCGGTAAATGGGAGGGAGAAGCTACCAAATTGGGAATGACTGTGGTTGGATTTGGTACAAGAAGAGATAAGGCAAAGCACTAGAGATGGAACCTCATCCAAGTCTGAAGATGAGGAAAACTGTGCCTTGGATGGAAAGGAAAAGAAGGGGAAAGGGAAGAAATCCCAATTTAAAGTGGATTCCAGTTAGGCTGGAAAGAAGGACTTGTCGAACATCAAGTGATTTCACTGTCATGAGATGGGACTTATCCAGGTGGATGTTGGTGGCCACGCACCTATTCCACTTGGACCCCCACTACTGTCTCTTTCAATTTTTTAGTTTCCTTAATTGTAGCACAATTTACTATTTTGGTAGCTTTTCGGGTCCTGAACTTCTAGAGTCGTTTAAAGGCCCTAAACAACATTTTTTTGGGAAAACCGGGGCCAACATGGCTCATGGGTTGATGTTGGATGCTCGAAAGTTGTAGTCCTCAGATAGATATTTCTAATGAATTATTGTGTGCGTCAAACAAAGATCATATGCCAAAGTTACGACCCTGGGAAGTTGATGTACTAATTTACCTAAACAGGGCCCATAGTTTGGTGGTTCATCTCCTAGGGTTATGTTTTTAGATGTTTAGGGTTCCCATTGTTTCTCAATAATAAATAGGCCTTTGAGCCTCGTTGTAACAAAGTTAAGAAGCATGTAGCTGCCACATATCTTCTTAGAGATAAGCTACCATCGCTCGAGCTAGTCTTGTTTCCATTCTGTTTGTAAGCATATTTCAATATTTGATATTAATGAAATGAAGTCTTATTTCTGCTGCATCTCTGTATTTTTGGTTATATTTGTATTTTGTTGCATTCCTGTTTAAATTTAGATCAGTGGTATCAGAGAAGTCTACTCTTCCTTTGTTTTTCTTTGCATGTCCCCAACGAGGTCGGGATATAAGGAGTTTGGGCTTGAATTGGTCAAACCTTTGCAAGACTAGCCTCACAAATCCTGATGGTCTCCCATGTTGGAAAAAAGAAAGATGGAGGGGTAGGGCATCCTTTCAAAATCTTGCTCGAAAAATCCCTTGAGCAACAAAGGAACACGATGATGGACAACTTTTCCTAGATCCTTTAACGGGTACCCAAGGGCGACACATCTACTTCTAGCAGCTACTCTAGAAGCGCCACACCCTTTAAGGTACAAGTTAACTTTGACATCCCCATATTTGAGAGTCAGATAGAGGAAAATGACGTAGATAAATGGTTAAATCTACTAGAAGGATATTTTTCTGTTCATGATTTCTCCAGCCGAGAAAAGATTACTTTTTCACTTCTCAAAGCCGCCCCCACATTAAGGATTAGTGGGAAACCTATTGTGAGAAGAAGGACGAAAGTACACCCTCACTATTTTCGGCTCCACCCACTTGGGGTTTGTTCTAGGATTCCATCAAGGAGTAGTATCACCCTATAGGTAGCTATGAGGATAAATACATAAAGTGGACCACGCTGCGGCAGGGAAAGGACCAAGACATGCTGAAGTTTACAAATGTTTTTCATACCCTTTGCACGAAGTTGGGTATCAAGGATTATTAGAAACATTTGGTACTCAAATACTATGGCTGCCTACACAGGTACATCCAGGATGAGATGGAATTCCTATACATCTCCTCGCTCGGTATGGTGTATAGATATGCTGTCAAGATTGAGTAGAAGTTTAAACAGAAGAAGCGAGAATTTGGATCCGTGAATATGAAGCAAGGGAAATGTGTCCTCAAACTGCATAACCAAGGAAAAAGCCAAGGCAGGTTGACCCAAGACAACCCGTCAAAGCCACAAGAAATAACACCACCACGAAGTCAAAGAAGGACACAAGAAAGTGGTGTGAGTTCCATAAGAGCCCTACTCACAACACAAGTGAGTGTTGGGCCAAGTAGTAACTGGTGGCTGAGTTGAAGGCTTCAGAATCAGCTGCATGTTCCGACTCTAAGTCAGAACCCAACAAGAGGAATGACAAAGGGAATTAGATTATTGATGCGAAGCCCATCGCCACTGTTGCCACCACCAAGATACAAAAGAATGAGCTCGAAGATCCAGAAGAGGGGGAGTGCCTCTTCCACTCACAGATGCGGGTGAAGGGTTCGTCGCTGCAATTAATTGTTGGTAGTGGGAGGAAAAATAAACTCATTTCAACAGAGGTCGTGAAGCAGTTGTGCCTACTAACCACACCACACCCACAATAGTACAACATCAGGTGGTTTTACCAAGGACGAGATCTCCGATTCAACCAATAGTGCCACCTTCTCTACAACATCAAGCCCTTCACAAATGAGGTATTATGTGATGTTTCTCCTCTTGACGTTTGTGATGTATTATTAGGACAACCATACTTGTTGAAGCGACATGATATATATGAGTTGAGACCTCGCTTTGTTATTATTTCTTTGGGTAATATGTTATACATGATACTGGGGGTAGCTCCACCTATCACCATCTCTTTGATCTCTGTTAAGTAATGCAGTGAGATCATCTCCCAGACTAGGAAATTTGATTTCTTTCTAATTCACTCGCAAAGTAAGGGGAAGAGTATAGCCACATCCGTGGACCCCAGGAAGGGTTCCTCCACACAGTAGAAGCAGGTGGATATGGTTGTGGAATAATACATGGACATCTTCTCCTCACCCACAGGGGTACCCTTGCATTGTTAGGTCAAGCATTCATTCAATCTGAATCCCAGAGCACCTCTACCCAACATGTCAATATATCATCACTCCATTATGTAAAATGCCAAGTTCAAGCAGTGGCATGATCAACATTGGGTGCCACACAAGTTTCAGGTGGGTGACAAAGTTTAGTCGCATATGCAGAAAGAACGCCTTACCGAAGCCCATTGGAAGCTCATGACACTCTGATATGGTCCTTACACCATTACCAAGGTTGTGGGAGACAATTATTTTGAGCTTAGAATTCCTCCAATCCTTGGGCTACATCCAATGTTCAATGTGGACTGACTTCAAGCATACTTCCCACCATTACGGGACACATCAGACAT
The DNA here is from genome assembly GCA_000404065.3 of Pinus taeda. Lineage (NCBI taxonomy): Eukaryota > Viridiplantae > Streptophyta > Pinopsida > Pinales > Pinaceae > Pinus > Pinus taeda. Next base: position 66,463 of record APFE030811900.1, read on the forward strand.
TGCAGAACAACTCACACAAACAGAGTTAAACCCTGACTACATGAAACAAACCACAACTAATTAGATTATGGACACACAGGTCAAGAACACTCACCAGCAGAAGATCCAAATATACCAAGGCAAGTGGCTCACGAAGGACCAAGTTCAACAGAAGTTTCCCCATCTCATGGATGCACTCAATGCAATGGGGAACATAACTTCCTAAGGGGGGAGGAATGATCCAGGTGGATGTTGGTGGCCATGCACCTATTCCACTTGGACCCCCACCACCTCTCTTTTAGCTTTTCAGTTTCCATAATCGTAGCACAATTTACTATTTTTGGCAGGTTGTCGGGTCCTGAACTTCCGGAGCCATTTTGAGGCCCTCAACGACATTTGTTTGGGAAAAATGGGGCCAACATGGCTATTGGACCAATTTTGGCAACTCAAAGGTTGTATTCCTTGGATAGATCTTTCTAACAAGGTATTGTGCACATCAAATGAAGATTGTATGCCAAAGTTGCGACCCTTGGAAGTTTATGTACCAATTTACCCAAATGGGGCCCATAGTTTGGTGCTTCATCTCGTAGGGTTAGTTTTTTGGATGTTTACAATTTCCCATTGTTTCTTAATAATAAATAGGCCTTTGCGCCTCATTGTAACATAGTTCAGAGGCATGTAGCCACCACATCTCTTCTTAGAGATAAGCTACCATCGCTCGAGCTAGTCTTGTTTCCTTTCTATTTGTAAGCATATTTCAATATTTGAAATTAATGAAATGAAGTGTTATTTCAGCTACATCTCTGTATTTATGGTTATATATGTATTTTGTTGCATTCCTATTTAAATTCGAATTAGGGACACTATGCCATGAAGTGTCCACACAAGAAGGCTAGAAAGAATCCCTTAGGAGGAGCGAGAGGTGAAGCTTTGGCTTCCCAATTCAAATTGGAATTCACCCTCATTGCATGCATGGAAAGCATAGTTATGGGTAGTGTGTGGTATTTGGATAGTGGGGCTTCATTCCACATGACGAGAAATAATGAATTCTTTAGTGACTTGGAGGAGAAGGATATCCAGATGCACATCGAGATGGGAGATGACGAAAGGTATAATGCGACCAATATTGGTACAGTTACTTTTCAAAAGAAGTCTGTATCCCCTCCCATGCTCAATGATGTAATGTATGTACTGGGTCTAAAGAAGAATCTGGTTTCTGTAGCGGTATTGGAAGGCCCTGGCTTGATGTTATATTCAACAAAGGGAAGGCTTTCCTGCGACACATTGCCACGGTACAAGGGAAGAAGATTGGGGTTTGAGTAAAGAACCTCTACATATAAGATGTTGGAGATTGTGCAAATTGAGCACAAAAGTAGAGAAGGTGTAGAGCTGAGACATCGGTGAATTATGACATAGGAGACTTGGCCATTTGCACCATGGCATTTAAAGATCATGCAACAGATTTCTACAAGCCTTCCCAAAGGTGCACTAGAGCAACGAGATACATTCAAAGGGTGTACATTAGGGAATTACACGGAAGCCACCTTCAATGATCAGGACAGTAAGGCACAAGCAGTTCTTGAAAGGATTCACAGAAATCTGCATGGACCTTTCTCATCAGCCTCTACGACCAATCACATGTATTATGTGATACTTGTAGATGATTTCTAACGGAAGTACTTGATTTTCTTGATGCAGAAGAAAGACCAGACATTCTCTAAATTTTTTGAGTTTAAAGAACTTGTTGAGAAAGAGACTGGCAAGAAAGTGAAGGTTTTCAGGAGCGATAACAATGGAGAATATGTGTCAAATGAGTTTAAGAACTTCTATGCAAAAGAAGGCATTTGACGGGAGTCGACAACACCCCATAACCCACAACATAATGGGGTGGTTGAGAGGAAGAACATAAGTATTTTGGGAGTTGCATGTTTGATGTTGCATGACCAAAGCCTACCAGTGCACTTGTGGGCTGAAGCATGCAACACAACTGTTTATCTGCAGAACATGAGTCCTCACAACAGTCTTCACATGAGTACACCAGAGGAAGCTTTTTTAGGGAAGAAACCAAATGTGTCACACTTCAAGATATTTGGATCATCAGTTTAATTTCATGTTTCCAAGGATGCAAGGAAATAGATAGAGCCTACATCTGATTTTGACATATTTATGGGGTACACAGAAACACCTCACAACTATCGTGTATACTTGTCATCTTTCAGGATGACAGTGGTAAGAAGAGATGTAAAATTTGATGAGGATAAGGCAATGAGGTGTTCTCTTGAGAGGGAGCTTTAGTTGTAGCTTGATCAAGAGCTTTTGGCTCCAAAGGAAGAACCTCATGAAGTTGTGGAGCATCCAAAACCAGAGGAGCAGAGAGTAGATACAATCACTTAAGTAGAGACATATAGAGAAGGAAGGTAGTGAACCAAGGAAGCTGACATATTGTTGCATGATGCAAGAGAGAATGTGGGAGCACCCACATCCAACGTAGGAATAGGAGGTCACCGGATCGGTACACTGGCTACATGGCTCTCATAAGTGAGCTTATAGAGACTGAACCATCCTCATTGAAGGAAGCAATGCAAAAACTAGTATGGGTTGATGATGTGGTAGAGGAATATGATTCCATTGCCAGAAATAGTGTTTGGGAAGTGGTCCCAAGACCATCAAACAAGTCAGTGGTGAGTTGCATACTGATTTATAAGGTAAAGCATATGGTAGATGGAAACATCGAGAAGCATAAGGCCATATTTGTGTCCAGAGGGCTATCTTAGGTGGAGGGAATTAACTATGAGGAGACCTTTTTACTAGTAGAAAGGTACTCATCCATCCGGTCAATTCTAGCACTGTCAGCACAGATGGGGTGGAAGATCCATGAGATGGATGTGAAGACAACATTCTTCAATGGAGTGATTGAGGAAAAGGTGTACATTGAGCAACCAGAAGGATTTGAGACCTTCGATAGAGATTCACATGTGTGTATACTCAAGCGAGTGCTGTATGGATTGAAACAAGCACCCCATGCTTGGTACAATAGGATCGACAACTATCTCATCGCGTTGGGCTTCACCAGAAGTGAAGAAGAGCGAACCTTTACTAGATTGTTGTTGAAGGTAAATTATTGATTATAGTATTATATTTCGATGATTTAATTCTAACCAGTGATGAGAAGCTGACCATTTCATGCAAAGAGGATCTTGCAAGAGAATTTGAGATGAAGGAAATGAGGCTCAAGAATTATTTCCTCAGTTTGGAAGTATGGCAAGGAGACAAGGAACTGCTTGTCTCTCAGGGAAAGTATTCCAACGAGATACTGAAAAAGTTCCACATGGAGAAGAACAAACCCATGGAGACTCCTTTAGTAGGGAATTGGAAAAAGGAATATGCTACTTTAGGTGAAGTAGTAAAGGCTACCATTTATAGGTAGCTTGTGGTTTCACTTATATATTTGGTGAACATACGACCATACATGTGTTATGAAGCTAACCAGATTAGTCAAGCAATGGTTAAGCCAACCAAACTATATTTGAAGGAAACACAACATGTGTTGAGATACCTCAGAGGCACCACTCAATTTGGTATTTAGTACAAACGAATAGAGGGAGTGAATCTACAAGGCTTCACAGATGCAAATTGGGTGGGGAGTCCATCAAATAGGAAGAGCACATCATCAAGAATTTTCAGTGTTGGGTCTACAACAATTTTTGGTACATCAGGAAGTAAATATCTATTGCACTCAGCTCAGCAAAAGCAGAGTACATGGCTGCAAGTAAAGCAACATGTGAGGCTATCTGGATGAGGAAAATCCTCGTTGAGTTATTTTTTCAGAAGATGGATCCTACTGTGATTTACTGTGACAATCAGAGTTCTATCAAACTCTTTGAGAATCCATTATTTCATGGTCGATCCAAGCATATCGATATCTGGTATCACCATCTATGAGATTGTGTGCAGAAGCAGATCATGTTACTGGAATACATTCCTACAGAGGAACAAGATGCAAACATTTTGACAAAGGCATTTTCAAGAGGTAAATTCAAGTTTCATAGAAGTAGGATTGGGGTATTAGATAATCCCTTTCTTACTGAGAGGGAGTTTTGAAATGTAACAAGAAATTCCTAATTTAATTTTGCCAAAATTAATTGGGAGAAATTTGAATTTGAATTTCATAAAAATACTTGGAGGTAGTTAAGTGAGGTGGCATGGCCTTGTGACTGAGTTAACTCAGTTAATTCGATTTGGAGACACTTGAGTTATTTTTATTATGATTGATTTCTAATTTATAGCAATCAGGTCCAATAAATTTGAGTTATTATGAGTTTAACTAGTTATAATTGATTGAGAACTAGTGGAGGGTCTAGTAGTTGGGTATAACTTCAACTAATATTTCAATTAACTCATTAATCAACCAAGAATAATTGATGCATGCATATAACTTAGGTTACCTAGTTGAGATTGGAGTTCAAGGGTAGTGTACTATCAGTTGTATAATTTTCCAGGTTGTACAGATGGTGATGCTGTTAGAGAAAGGCCTAAAGGTAATACGCGATTCCCAATGAGAAATTTCTTTAATTAATAGGGCACTAATTCTTTATTGAACAACAAAATGAAATAGGAGCTTTGGCAGGTAGGAAATTGGCTAAGTATTGGCCAAGGCAAGTTTATGAAGCAGTGAGATAGATTATACTAGTACAGAGGTTGCTCAAGCTTGAGCAAGCATTGTATTTCTTCTTTATTTTCTGATTATTAAAATACAAATAGGAAGGGGTTTTGAGTAGTTGCTTTCCCCTAGATAAAATCCTGAGTATGTGTGTTGAATCTTGTCTCATGTTTATGTTGTGATTTCACAATCTATTAATTGCTTTTTGCTGATGGGTAGAGTAGATTCAAGTCTTTTTTATATTAAATTACATAAGCAGTTTGAATCTACAAGGAATTTCTACACAAACACATCCTTTTCCGTGACAATGCTTATCTTGCGTAGTTGTAACCATCCTCATTGATGTAGGTTTATTCTTTCCCTGCAAGATTCTATTTTCTTCATCATCATCCAGTCACTCAATGGACTTGTCATAACAGTCTACCTTGGTCCCGTAAATGAACAACCAATCCATGCCCAAAATCATGCTATATGATCCCAAAGGAAGCACATTTAGATGTGCTAATTTAGGCATATCATTAAGCTGAAATGCACAAGATATCACCCAGTAATGAAAATTTCTCTCGGTCCCTGTAGCCAACTACACCAACCAAAATTATGCAGTCACTTCTTTATACAACTGACACTTCCATCTCGATAATGGATGCTTGATGATCTGCCTGCCTATTATCCATTGTTGCATAAATCCAAGGAATACTCATGCCTACATCTCCAACTGTCTGTGCCTCCTAAGCACTGTAAATTTGAGGTCTGCTACCCCCATGCAATGGACAAAGTCTCATGCGATGTTCTCCACCATCAATCCAACTCCTCAAAGGTTTCCTAACATCTCCTTTATTCTACTGCTTCTCAGGATGAGACCCATGTCCTGTCTCAACTGCATGAAACTTCTTATGAGGTCCCACAATTTCCTTTTCACATGCATCCTGAGATCTTCCTCACTTATTAGGCCATTTTCCTTTAGTCTTCTCATTAACTTTCCAATCATGCTTGAACTCAAGCCTGCGCTTTGACTGCACTTAACAATGCTTAAGATTTTTAATGGCTTCCTCTAGTAACTGAGGCTCATCAAAATCAATCTGGTCTTTGAATGCTACTGGTATCCCACTGATGAGCCTTTGAATCTTTACTTTCTCATCCTTGAGATAAGGCACATATATCAACAACTCTAGAAATCTGGTTGTGTACTCTTCACCTATCATGGAACCCATCTCAAGCTTATAAAAGTCCTTGGCCTTCCCATCCTAATACCTCACAGATAGGTAATTTATTTTGAAGGGTCTTTCAAACTCATCCCAAACTAGCTCCTCTACCTTGATGCCTCTGACGTGCTTAACATCTTCCCACCAGATATCTTCTTTTCCCTTGAGGTTGAAGGTAACTATTTTAGCTTTCATGTTCTCTAATTAATCATGCAATCTGAAGAATTTCTTCATCCCAAGCAACCACGATTCTACATCTTCTTATTTATTCATTTCTCCATCAAAAGTAGGAGGCTTGGGTTTCTTGAACTCTTATGGAAAGTACCCCCTCTCACTCCTCCTGTGAGGGTGCTGGTGGTGATGATGATGATGTCTCTCGAAACCGTAGTTAGAATAAAATACATGAGTGCTAACCCTCTTGTTAGGTGTACCCAAGGATATGCCACCTCTTACTATATCATCTCTGTCCATCCTATACCCTTCTCGAGATTTGCTTCCATATGCACCATTAGTATTTTCTTCTTGTCCATGAATGATCCCCAACTTTCCATGCTTCTACAAATATGAAAGGCTCTAGAGGATGATTGTGTTAACCTCGACTTGCTTTTCCTTAGATTTGGTAAGCCTTTCCCGTGCCTCATCAACCGTTCATTGTTTGCCTTGCAACTAATAATTTTTTCCTTCAAAATTCTCAATGTATCTGCCAAACTAGGAGAATATCCATGTCCCCGATTCTCAATTGATCTCTCCCGGTCTACTAATGTCTCTTACAACTTGTATGGAGAGTCATATAAACTATAGTAAACTATTCTGCCTTCATCTCTTAACATTCTATTTCCTACAATATCCCATTGTAAGTTATGTAAAACATAATAAAAAACATAACTCAAGGTATCTCAGGGGAAGCTATTGCATTTGCACAAGCTAATCCAAATTAGCATGATGCAACATCACAAGCATACCGACTCATACATGGATATCGTAACCATAACAATAAATAAACAACATGCATGATATATACATAGACAACTAATATGCATGCCTAACAATCTACCTTTACCCCAGGGTTCAATGTTGGAACCTCACTATGATACCACCTTGTAACCACCCCATCCAAATATTACCTACTTTCACAAGATTTCCAACATAAAAATGACTTGAGAGTTACTATGACATGACCCAACATACAAGTTCTAGTGATGGAAGTGGGATCTACTAACCAGAACATATTGACACCTCGTAGGAGCATCACAACATCCAGATACCAAACAAAATCTGTTGATGAGATTTCCCTAGGACGAAAATTTCTTTTTCCCAGACCTTACACCCTAGCCACACACATGCCAAGCTGTGCATGTGGTTGGAAGGCTCTAGCTGCATGCACAACCCTTCCTTTGTGTGGTTATAGCTGAAATCTCTCAGTTCAGAGGGTGCGACTACAAAATCAGTGCCATTTTTCAAGACTAGCCTACATGCCAATACATAGAACCACCTGGAACTTTCCATAATCAAGTATATAACAAACACAAGTATGCATGATTAATACTTAGGCTCATATCTCGCCTAAGCATGCCAAATACATGATAAAAATTTCGACAAACATATGGTAAACATAGTAGCTACAAGTCATGAATTCATACCTAATCATGGTCTCATTCATTTCACTAGAGAATCATCAAGAAGGCTGAATTCCCTCTCAAACTAACTGCAACAACACTGGTTAGTCCATGCATTCACATAAACATTAAATAACTAATTAAATCATGAATAGGATCCATAACAAGAGAACATCATTTAACTAGGCTTATAACCAACATATAACTAGAATGAATCCATGACAAATCAATCATAAAATCAACAAAATAACTAGTACATGTGCTCATTAATCACAATAAGAAAATAACTCATATTAACATATGAAAATGCCAAACAAGTCATAGACTTCCACATACCACCCAACCATATATTGGGCTGAACCAAATCTCTCTTTCAACCAATCAACCCCATGCCATATTCCAAGCATGAATGCGGGATCTCATGGGTTAAACCAAAATAGAACCAAGCAGGGCTTCCAGAAGCCAAACCACCTCAACCCTCAACCATAGTGATTTCACCTAAACCGGTCTAGAAATCACTATCACCAAACAAGCTTGGATGCCTCCAAATTTATTCACGATACCCAAAGGAATTTTCATGTCTCCACCCATCTGTTAAGAGTTATTGGAGAAATCCCATCTCCACCCCTGGCCCTTGAGAATTTTCGTGAGACCACCTCACCCGGATCTAAAGTCTACTGGCCATCCAAAACTTAAACTAAAACAAGGAACCCTCAACACTATGGCTATCTAGGAAATGGAAAGGCAAGGATAAAAACCACTTTCAGTCCAAACAAATCCCATGCCAATGATAACAAAGACCCAAATAATCAAATGCATGTACCATGCATCCAAATCTCAACAATGAAATCAGACATGCAACCTGTTACCTGCAATGTCCTCCTATTGTAGCTGTTCGTCCAACCTTTCCTTGTGCTCCCTTTCTTTCCTTTGCTTTCGTGCTTGCTTGTGCAAGTGCTTCCTCTCTCTTCTCTTAGAGCTCAATTTCTAAAAGTGATCAAAATCTAAAACCAACCAAAAGTTGTGAACTATTTCTCTGATGAATTTTTATCACTGATGTCTAGCCTCTTGCTTTCCTTTTTCCCTTTTTATTAATTTTTCATCATTTTCTCTCTATTTTCCCTTGCATGCATATTTTTGTCTCTTCATCTTCCCTTTTTCCTATTTTCCTTTATTTCTTATATTAAATTTCCATTTATTTCCTCTTTGACTTTTCCAGTTTCCATAGCCATTAATTAACCACAAGTGATGCCCCCTAAAGTGTTTTCCCTCCATTCAACTTGGAATACGTGTCCCATGACCTTGATCTTATTTTATTTACATAGAAAATCAACCCGGGGTTGTTACAATTTTTCGTGCATGTGGAACTTTATTTCCTAATCATGAAATTAGTTGGGTTGACTCCTTTCACCTATTTGACCACCAAGGAAAATATCACTAGTGTGTAGAGATTTGGAAGGGAAATTAACAGTGACAGGATATTAGTTCTCACCTACATGAGGTTCCCTCTTATTATAGTCATGGATTGTTTCATATTTGGCATCTAGGGAAATGAAGATTGTTGGTTGCCTCAATTATGATAAATTTTCTAGAGTTTGCAAGTTGATAGGCTCAGGAGACATCATGTTTAATTGGCTTAAGCCAAGGTACTTATCAAGTTAGACTTTGATGGTCTTCCTCTGTTTCCAATTGTTCTATGGTTGATATTTGGGTACAACTTCTGTCTTCAAATCTTCTTATGGAGTAGTTTCCCACATAAATAAAGGTTTTAAATGTTAAATTTCCTCAAAAATCAGAAGAAGTGTATGGCAGTGGAAATGTTGCATCTCATTAAATCAATTTACAACATTCAGTAAGTATCCAAAGATCTGAAGAGATTGACATTCCTTTTCAGTGGAAAAACAAATTATAATTTTTGATGAGAATAATTATGCAAATTGTTGGCGCCCTTGCCCAATCCCATTTGTAGTTTAAAGAAGTGATTATCGTATAAATAGAGGACTGCTCCACCCCCACACTCACCATTTAAAAGAGAGGCCTCGTCAAAGTAAGCCCAGGATGACTTAGATCAATGTGTTTTTATCGATGAGATGCGTTGTGCATGAACAATATTAGAGGATGGAAGAAGGGAATATATTGTTTAGACGTGGGAAACCACCCTATCAATAGAAGAGGGTTAATCTTGGAATATGTCCCCGTTCCTGGCCAACCATGCTCCCCAACAAAGGGGGGGGGGGTGTATTTCTGAACTATTTGACATATGAAAAATCCCACAATCCTTTCTAGGCTTCACTAAGGGATGCTACAACCCAAACCACACAAAAGCTAAAGATATTATTGCAAGATGCCCGTATGCCCAAAGTAAAAGGGCAGGAAAAGAAGAGATGAATCACAAATTCCTTTGCATTTTTATACAAGATACATTGGTTGAGCACTTCCATATTTCTTTTTAGCAAATTTTTCTAGGTAAGAATTTGTTTTTCTAGCAAACACCAAAGAAAAACCCATGCTTTTGCAGGATAACTCGGCCTCCAAATCTTCTTCCACCACTAAACTAGATCCGCTGACTTATGAACATTTGTTAGGAACATATAAATAGTTTTAGGGGTAGATACCCCAAAAGGAGAATGGACCCAACTGTTGACAGTGTTGGAGACGGCCAACATACAAGGGGTCTCCTTGACGTGAAGTCCCAATTAGACCTCACACTTTTTGGAGTAGGATCCCCATTCAGAGTATCGGTGAGACCACCATAACTATAAGGTTCACCTTTGTTTCAATGAATAACCTTGAACAAGCAAGTTGACATTGCGAAACATCAATTGCAACGTGTAAAACGAGACCTTTACGAGCGGGAGATGAGAGTGAGTCTATGAAAGGAAGTAACAGTACTAACCTAAAAGAGACACATGAGAGAATGAAAATATTTGTTAGCAAAATAGTTCATGTAACGATCATTAAAGAGAATACAACACACATTCAACAAGATGAGTACTAAAGCCACCAAAATAGTTCAATTTCTCTAGCACATATGAAAACAACATATACCATAAACATCCCAAGAATAGTCCTAAAACATTCATGATACATGCATGAAAATGTGTTGGCTTATTGAGATTCAATATTATGTGAAATATCCAAGTACATATTTACAATGGTGAGGCACTAGTTCCAGTAGTGGAACATTAAGTCACTTCTTGCTTCTCCAAAGAATAATTTTCTCTCCTATGCCAAGTAGAGAAGCTAAGACTAGCTCTTCAAAAGGATTTTTCTAGAGTTATGAGGTTGCTTTTATAACACGAGGAAGGACCTTTCATCTCCTCTTAACTCTTAAGTTGCCTCATGATCCTTGGAATTCTAATTTGTCCTTTAGACTTCTAAATAACTCTTCAACTTCTAAATGACTTTTGGACTTCTATACAACACTTTGTCCATATATGACCATGTGACTCTTCATATTCCACATATGACTCTTGGACTTCCACACCTTAAATTTTGTCCTTTTCCCTTTAACAATTACATAATTACATTCCACATGGAAACGCATTGACCATTATGATGACACTTGTACAAGTTAGAACTTGAAAATGATGACATGGACTTCATGATGAGGTAGTAATGCCAAGTTGTCTTCCTTGTTGCTTCATCTTGCATTCTTGATGGTAGATATTATCTATTATTCATCTTCATGAAATATCCACTTTATTGCTTATCTTCACGTTGCAAAGGGTCTTGGATAATATTTGGGATCCTCTGAGTCATCATGCAATGTCTTCTTTCTTTTTTGGTCCATGATTTGCTTCATGTTTGCATGATAGCTCTCTTTTGTTCTTCTTCTTCACGGGTGTTTCTATATGCTTTCTCCTTGATATCTACTTTGAGCATCATCTTTTCATGCTAGAAAGGTACTATTACTAATGAAAATCATCCATGACAAGGCAAAATTAGTCTCAAAAGCTTCTATTCTATCAGTACCTAGCACCTGGAATGATCAACTCATGATAAGCCATTGGAAGGGGTAAAAGAAGGAGGCTTAATTAGGAGGGCACAGTCAAACACATTCGTGTCTTAGGAAGGCTTCATTGCTCATTTTTTATTTCACCATGCACTATGAATAGGAGCTCTCCTTGGTCCAACGCAATGGGTAAGCTGAAGGGACAAGGTGGGAAAGATTGTTGCTTAAGGATGTGCCATGCACGCTAGAAGGAAAGAGAAGGAAACTTGGAAAGCGCAATTTGACTAGTCAAGGTATGAGAGGAGGCCTCCTTCAACCATTCCTATTGTGCCATGTGCTGAAGAAGAAGAGCATAAGCAAGGATTGAGTGCAGAGCGCATCGGGGAAGAGGGAAGGATGAAGGCTTTAGGATTTAAGACTGCCATGTGCCTAAGGAAGAGGAGGCCTTTAGGAAAGCAAAATTTTATGAGTCAAAGGCTCACTATCTCTTCAGATTCCTCCATGCAACAAGGAAGATTTTTCAAGCAAAGGCTTGAATGCAAAATGCATTGGGGAAGGGGGAAGGGGGAAGGGTGAAGGCTTCAAGCTTGAAGACTGCGCCATGTGCCCTAAGGGAGAGAAGGCTTGAAAGACAATGCAATTTTCTTCAATGAGGGGTCACTGTTGGTTGGAATTTGCTTTACCTTCTAGGCTAGTGCAATTTGACCCAACAACAAGGGCTTGGCCATTTGGAATGCACTTTTCAATGAGGGAGGCCATAGGAAGGAAGATACTCTTTCTAGGAGGGTTTTCACAACACTGGGAGGATAGGAGGGCCTTTACATTGTAGGTTTTTCCTCTACAAAAGGGTGGGAGAGTTCCATGATGTTAGCTAGGAATGCTTTATGTGTCATGCAAGGTAGAGGTGACCAAAACTCAATGTAGTGAGTCAGTATAAGTAAGAAGGATTACGTGAATGTCGTTGGGAGGATCATAATGTGTAGTAGTTTTAAGGTGATCTTGAGTAGGAGTTAATGTACCAATGTTTGTGAGTAGGATTTCATCATTGACACCCAGGAATAGGTTAGATCCTCAATTAGTAAGAGGGCTAATGCCTTCACAACTTGCACTGGGCTGAAGGACCAAGAAGGGATCCAAAATGGCTAAGTGCGAGACCAATAGAGTAAAAGAGAGAAGTGCATTCAAATACAAATGAAACATGGATCACACACTTAAAACCATAAGTACAAGCCATAAGGATACACAAGAATCATGGATATCTTGAAACGACAACAATGCGACAATTATTTCTAAGCGCGATAGTTGAAACAATACGTTACGACAAAAGTGAGGACTGTGACCAAAAGGTGCACTAACCTGTAGGAATGTGTCTAGCTCACATTCTAATGATATGCAATATTATCTCATGCAGAAGAGTTCACTGTAACTAGCTTTGGTGATATGCAAAGATGCAACATATGCAAGAGTGAAAACAACAAAAACGACACCTGTGACTAGAAGAAAACATGAAGATGAAACTTGAAAAATGTGACCAACCTTGAAAGAGACACATGCGAGAGCAAAAATAACATAAAAAAGACACTTATTAAATTGAAAGCAAGCAAAATTGATAGCTGTGAACGTAAAGGAGACACTTGTGAAAGCGACTGGTCGCAAAAGCGACAATTAAGAAAACTTACAAAAGTAGAAGTACAATTGTAACCAAAATGAGGGGGACTGTCAACGGAAGGTGCACACTGATTGTCTACATGAATTGAAAATTGCATAAGAACTGTCTTAATGGGCAGTGCTTTGCCTGTTCAATCTTGCATAAAAGAAAGTGTGCTCATGAGTTCAATCAGGACCATGCATGTGTGAGCAAGTGACTTTATAATTCAACACTAGGAAGAATACTTGAAACCTTTAGAAAACATCAATCACCCATGGAGTAACCATAGGTTGATAGATCGTAAGATCCTCAGTAGGCTCTAAAATTCAAGTGTGGGCAAAAATTTGGAGGGTGTTGATCACAACATCAACACTTAATGGAACACTAATAGAACTCCAACTTCTCTGTTTAGGTTTAATTATCTCGGTGCAAGGTATCATTCTTTCAGGAAGTATTGATTCATCTTGCAGATTACCTTGGCTTCCACACTTAACTTGGTTAAATATATGTTCCCCTCCATTCCCTTAATCAGTTAAACACATATAAAGGCTTGCCAAATCACAATTATTTCAATCTAGGAAAGGGTAATATATAATTGCGAGTTCAAGATAATCCGAGTATGAGTTTTGATCTCTGGTGTTGCTTCGCTATCAATGGGCCTAGACAATACCCCGATAGAGTCACTATAGGAACACAAGCATCACTTTGTTGCTAGCGAGCCTGAATAATACCCCAGTGAAGTTAATTGTTTCACCTCTCTACATAGGTAGCCTTTCTCTTCTTTCACGGTTTATTTATTTTATTTATAGAACTATGCTTAGGCACTCATTTATTTCATGAGTGGAAGAGGGATCCAAAATTATTGAGAGAAGGGGAGTTTTTTCCTTTATATAAGGCAATATAGACCTGTAGTATTGGTTTTCTCTCTAATTGATTTTCCCCTTACCTTTTTCTACTCAATTGGATCAACAAGAAAACACTATATACTTACAACATCGAGTTGAGGAATGAGGATCCTAGAATAAATATAGGCTTTATAGTTCAAATAAATGCCTTCCTTTCGAGTGGTTCATGTTTTCCATTCAGACATCATTGACTTTAAAGATATGTAGACCCAGATATAGAAGGGGTAACATATTAGGCAAGCATTATTTTCCATCACAATTGCCCTTTTCATGTTTTTCTGCATTTCCTTTTGAGCAAAAAGGAATATATTTCATGCAAATTCTCATTAAATATGACATGAAGGAAAATACATAACAAAACAAAGAATCAAGGCAAAAATAAAACTGAAATGTAAAAAAAAACACATGCATAGACTAGATGGAGAGCAAGAAAGAAGGTGGATGCAATGCAAAGGAAAATAAATGCAACTAGACCTACTCCTAAGCTAACAAGCTAGAAGGTCAGGGCTAAGTATAACGATATTTCAAATAAAGCCACTGCAATTGGTCCCAACTTGCAAATAGAAATATAAGAGAAATTACAACCGATATATACTAATGTGCAATAGAAAAGATAGAAGCTTGAAAATATTGCACAAGACATTGAAGGTCTTGCCTACAGGAAGAAAGATGTGTCATAACACGTGACTTTACCCAACCTACACCCTTACCTTTTCGATGAGAGTAACAATGAAACAAACCTAGAAGGATTCTTGTGAATACACCTGCATCTATATTGAATTTCTTAGGAAACATCAGGAGAGATCAAAAAATATTTCTAGCAAATGGGCTTGCTAAGTAATATGCCTCCAAATGATTATAGATTGGATCATGAAATTCAAAAACATCCTCTTAAAAATTCTGAAATCCATGAAAGGATGAACTTTGAATTAAGAGTACAATATGTTAGCACCTAAATCCGCCTTAAGCTGAAGGAAGGCAAAATTCAGGGTAACCACAAACCACGCTCAGTCTGGTAGCTAGCCCTACTAGAACAGGAGAGGGATCTCTCCGTGTCACGCTCAGCGAATAAGTAAATGAAATGGTCTGAGATGACTTACTATGAAATATTGATCTTAGGCTAGTAAGTGAATATGGATACGAGAAGTGATTTTTATGAATGACTGTGTTTCTGGGATGGTATGGGACCAATGGACTGCAATGAACGGAGAATTTAATATAAAGACACAGATTACTTTGTGAGGCAAGATAGGTGGAGAGTCCAAAAATTTAGTTTGAAACAACGCGGAATGGAGAGATTGCTTATGAGAGTGAAAAGGGCATACACACATGAATCCTTTTCAACAGAAGAAAGAACACTGAACATGAAATTTTCCCACAGGCAGAGTAATAAAATTGAATTCTACCTTATCTAACTTAGAAAATTTCACTGGAAATGAATATGAAATGAACTATGAAACATAATGAAATACATATGAAACATAAGAGACACATTTTGCTACACTCACAACCACATGAATCTCATGAAACAGAGCCGCTGCCTTTCATTAATCCTCTGTAAAAATATACAATGAAGAAACATAGTTTCTTTCCCACAGTCTCCCAGAAGTTACAAGCCAACCAACCCTTTGCAAATAGTTTGCATACAATATATAGAATGTGCCATGAAGAGATAGAATGCCCAAGGGTTTGGGAGTTACTCTAATCATTAAAAAATGAAGGTGGAGAGCCAAACATCAGCTACAGGTGCAGCGTTACAAACGTGACAAATGGCTTGGGGTGACTATTTGCCTTCCTTTGCCACTTGGATAGAAGCCCATATGGAGTGAAAATACTTTAAATGCCACCTTTGGTGTTGAAAAAGTGAAGTGTAGATGAGAGGGCCCACTTATGAAAAGTCGCGAATCGAAATTTCGCGAAACAAAGGCAAATTGGGCCTTTTTTCCTATATGCGCCACGCCATTTTCTATATGCGCTGCGCCACTTTGGGGCCAGTTTTGAGGCACTTGCAGGAGTCCAAAATGTGCCCAAGTGTGCTTGTTGGAAAGCTTGTCCTGTCTACTTTCCAACCCAAGTGGAATTTTTGAATTTGGAGCTCATTTTCCCTTCCAAATATTCATTCTCCCAAGACTGCTTCCTGTGTGTCAAAATAGGGGCAGTGAGGCCATTTTTTGGGTGTTTTTGACCTCCTGGAGACTCAAATCATGCCCAAATTTCTTACCTGAGTGCTAGTAGTCGTGATCTTGCATGCTAAATCCAAAAATGCAAACCATTTATCATTTGGAGCTCCCAATCCTACGCGCCGTGCCGGTGGCGCGACGCACAGGGAGAAAAAACCTGTGTTTGTGCCAAAAAATTTCCATGTGACCAAAATTGTTCCAAATTTCTTGAAATTTGGGTTGGAGGTTCTCTAAGAGGCACTATGCTAGGCCACAGAAGCTTCAGCCAAGATTCAAAGCCGATCTTGCTCTTTTGGCTCTTTTGTTGCTCTGCTCAATTTGGCCTTCAAGCTCCTTATCCGGGCCTTTGCACTCATGTTCCGTGCCCTGTAATGAAAAGCCATCCTCCTCAGTATGGTTTTATCTCTGTTGGCCTTCTCTAGAAGTCTCTCCAGGTGGATATTGATCCGCTCTAACCAGGACTCACGATTGTTGTTGATCTCTTGCTCCAAGGTAGTGAGCTCGTTCCTCCTTTGCTGGGCAACTTGTCGATTCTCACGGATGCTTTGCAGCTCCATGATTGCCTGGTGGTCCTCAAGCTGCTTGTTACTCTACTCCAGATACTTGATGATCCATCTGGTCCTCTCCACATTGAGTGACAAGTCTTGGATCTCCGTGTTCTGCTCCTGAATGGTCATCCTAAGTCGGGCATTTTCCGCCTCTGCCTCATCATCCTGAATGAGGATGACATCGGTCTCTTGTTCACCTGATGGCCCCTCATCATGCACAGGTTTCTTGCCCTTGTCCAATACCTGTGTCGTTGATGCCAGAAGTGAGGCCCCTTCCACCCTGGGTGGAGATAACACTCGCTTTGCTGCTGCAAACAAGTGCCTACTGCCTCTCTGATATGTAACAAAAACTAGCATGGTAGTGGTCTCATGGTGTTCATACTGATGAGAAGGACCACCCATCTCCTGCTCTAGCTCTGATAGTACCTGTGATGTGCTGAATAAGTCACAGGAGATGAAGTCCTCCCGAGCAATGCCCTGCAATCCCAACTGGTGATCTACCAAAATCTAGATAAGAGCAAAGTGATACACACTGTTAAGCTGTTGTTGAGGGGTCTTATGCAGCATGAAGGTGTTCATCCTCTCTATGTTCCTGCATATGAAAAACGGGAGGTTCATCATCCTCACCCTGGTAAAGTGCATGAGCAACCGGATGTGATAGGCATACAGTCGAGAGAACCTCCCCTCAGAGTTGAAGTATTTCATGATCAATCTCATGAGTGGAGCATACTCATCTTTCAAGTATCTGAAGGGAAAGACTCTTATGAGCTGACTCAAGAATCTGGCCTTGATGTAAGGCTCATAGTGTTGCCTATCCACCTTCTTCTTCTTATGCCAGTGTTCTCCAACATTTGGTCTACCTGTTGCCACTGATATAGTTTCGGGTGTCAATGTGAAAGTGACCTCGGCCAAGATAGACTGACCTCCATGTAGATGAAGCACAAATAGACGGGCCAACTCATGATGAACTCTAACATTTGCCACCATTTGACAAAATTCAAAACATGCTAGGTGCTGGAAACATGACATGTCAAGAGGGCATGCTTGTAATTCAGTGAGGGTAGTGGGCTCATCCCTGACATGTTTGCCACTCTTGTGATGTCTCCCGGGAGCCTGCTCTTCTGAGGATGAGCCACTTTGTGTCTCCATCTCATAATCTGATGAATGCTATGATGTCATGACTACTATGTGTACTGTACCTAGGCTTCCCTTTGATGATGGTGTGAGGCTGGGTGCCTTTGTGATATATTTCAATTTGATGGGCTTCACAAAAATTTGGAGGTGATTTGGCCTTGTTTCGGCCCTTGGTCTGTGTGCGCCGTGCCCTAGGTGTGTGCTGTGCCTGTGGAAAAATTGAACTAAGGGCTGGCTTTGTGTGCGCCGCGCCCTCTGTGTGCGCCGCGCCCCTGAGTATATGCGCCGCGCTCCTTGAAACTACCTCCAACTCACTCAAACACGCACGATGCACACTCCTACCCTTTGCAACGTTTCTCCAAGGCTTGGATTAGCACAATGATTTTGATTTTGATGAAAAATTGTATATATAGCCTTGGAAGTGATGGGTTAAATTTTTGCTTCCTCAACAACCCATTTTTCTAATGTTATGTTTTGACACTTTTTCACTGACTTTAAAACACATTGATTTTCACTTTCCCTTTGACATTTTAGCTCATGATGAAATTTTCAGCACTCTTTGTAGGGATTGCATGACAGGACATTTGGCCACGGAAACCATGACTGTATTTGAAGAAATCAACAGACGACTTTTTTGAAATTTTTATCACAAATGACATTGTTTGACTTTTCTTCAAAACAGAGTTTTGAAGAAGAGTCGAAGTCTATCCACATGACGATGAAGCTCTCTGAACCATAACTGTGTAAGGGCCTCACTCTGGCCTGCATGGCTTTACTGGACATGTTCAAAGACCAAATTGATGAATCCCTAGACCTAAACATCGAAAATTACTTTTGTCCTTTAAAGGACCAGACCTTGACTGTCATGGACTTTGGTGATTATGGACAAAAGACCTGAGCCAGTAGGAGCCAGACATGAGGGGGAATGACTAGCATGACCTTCTCCGTCAGATTATGGCATGCCCCTAGCGGAATGTAGCTGGGTGAATGGAGGGGGATAGCTAAAAATGAAATGCATAAAGAGTTTTGATCTCTGACGGAGGATTGACCAGACCGACTCTAACACAATAGGAAGAAAATATTTTTGGCACTCAGCTCGGCATAAGTAGAATACATGGCTGCCAGTCAAGAAACATGTGAGGCATTCTGGATGAGAAAGATACTTGTTGGATTGTTTGGTCAATTGATGGATCCAACTATGATCTATTGTGATAATTGGAGTTGCATCAAGCTCTTTGAAAATCCTAATTTTCATGATCGATCCAAGCGTATAGATATCCAGTATCACCATTTACGAGACTGTGTGCAGAGGCAGATAATGTTGTTGCAGTACATTCTGACAAAGGAACAAGATGCTGATATTTTGACAAAGGATTTGTCAAGAGGGAAGTTTGAGTTCCACAGGTTCAGGATAGGGGTGGTTGATACTCTCTTTCTTGCTGAGAGGGAGTGTTGAAAAATGTAACAAGAAATTCTTAATTTTATTTTGCCTTGATTAAATTGAGAAATTTTGAATTTCCACATCAATAGACAACTTGGATGATGTTAACTTGTGTGACATGTCCTTTGTCAAATAGTTTACTCAGTAAATTCGATTTGGAAGAGTTAGAGTTCAATTCTGCATGTGTGATTGCTAATTTGTAGCAATCGAAGTCAGATATCTCAGGTTGTTTTCCATTAAACTAGTTCCAACTATTGGAGGAACTAGTGGAGGGTCAAGTTGTGCAGTGGAACTTCATTCAAACTCAGTGATCATCTAGTTAATTGATCAATCAACCCAAAATAGCTAGTGCATGTAGAGAATTCAAGTTACCCAATTGAGGTGGAGATTCTAAGGTAGTGTAACATCAGTTATAGACTAGTCTTGAGTGTACAGGTGTTGCATGTAGTCAGATGATCAACCTAAGGAATTGCAAAATTCAATTAGAGAAATTTCCTAAATAATAGGGGCTAATTCCTTAAGGAACAAAGAAACTAAATAGGATCTCAAGCCAAGGAAAAATTTGACTAAGTCTGGGTCAGAGGCCTTCAGCGAGCAGACATATAGGTTGTGCACTTGCAGGGTGAGCTCAATTGAGAAAAGAAATTGTAATACATATCTATTCATTTGATTAATGCAAGAAAGAATTGGGGTTTTTAGCAATTTTCTTTCCCTAGATAAAAATACTCGTTGCATGTGTGTTATTTCTTCTTGCATGTCTAAGATTTTTGTTCTAAATTGTGAACTAATGTTCGCAGAGCAGTAGTGTAGGTTTGTGTCTTGTGATTTTGATTAAAACTTTATGAGAAATTGAAACTCTACAACCTAATTTATACACATGAATAGGTTAATATCATCACTTGGTAAGAGGGCTAATGCCTTCATAACTTGCACTGGGATGAAGAACCAAGAAGTGCTCCAAAATGGCTAAGTGTGAGGCCAATATAGTAAAAGAGAGAAGTGCATCCGAGCACGACTCAAACATGGATCACACACATAAAACCATTAATAAAAACTTGAAGGATACACAGGAATCATAGATAACAATCACACCTCTAAACGACAACAAAGCGACACTTGTTTCTAAGCACGACAGTTGAAAAGGCACATTACGACACTTATAACACAAGTTATGACAAAAGTGATGATTGTGACCAAAAGGTGCACTAAGATGTAGGAATGTGTCTAGCACATATTCTAATGATATGTAAGACCATATAATGTAGAAGAGTGTGCCAAAACTATCTTTGTTGATACAAAAAGGTGCGGGATATGCAGGAGTGAAAACAACAAAAGCGACGCTTGCGACAGGAAGAAAACATGAAGATGACACTTGCAAAATGTGAACAACCTTGAAATAATTACATGCTAGAGTGAAGATGACATAAAAATGACACTTATTAAAGTGAAATCAAGTAAAAATGACAGCCGTGAATGTAAAAGTGACACTTGTGAAAGAAAAAGTTAAGAAAACTCATCGAAATAGAAGTACAATCACAACCAAAGTGAGGGTGACTGCCAATGAAAGGTGTGCACTGACTGTCGACATGAGTTGAACATTTCACAAGCACTGTCTTGATGGGAAGTGACTTTCATGTTCTATCTTGCATAAAATAAATTGCACTTATGAGTTCAATTAGGACTGTGCATGTGTGAGCAAGTGACTTTACAGTTCAGAACTAGGAAGAAGACTTGAAACCTTTAGAAGACAACAATCGACCATGGAGTAACCATACGGTGATAGACTGTAAGATCCTTGGTAAGCTCCAAAATTCGAGTGTGGGAAAATTTTTGGATGGCGTTGATCTCAAAATCAACACTAGCATAGAGAGTCTTCCCTATCATTGATCCTTACACGAGACCTCTTGACAGCTACGATGTAATCTTGCCAAATAATGACAAATGCCTCTGAGATATTATGATGGTGGGCTTTGGCCCATCCTTGAGACGAAATCGAGGACCATGTCTAATCTCTAATATGGTTGAGATTAAATCACTTGTTGTTATTATTAAAAGTAACCAATTCCTAAGGGAGGCAGAATATTTCCCTACATCCAATCTGCAAATCTACCTCGATTTTGCATCTTTATCCATTTCCAACATTCCATGCCAGGCCAACCTCAATAAAATTAGAAGAAGAGAGATAAACTCTCCATATGTTGACGATGTTGGATCTCACCAACATTCAAAGGGGTCTCCTTAATGAAAAGTTTCAATTAGAATTCACACTGTTTGGTGTAGGAGCCCTTTCGGAAATAAGGCCCAACTGCCATTTTCTTAGAGATTTGCCTTGGTTGCAATAGTCAACATAAGAGAGTTATGTACATGTACTTTTGAAGGAACAAGTGAGTATGCATTATGGAATGTTTAATTTCATAATGTATCAAGGTTATTTCACCAAAGGGGAAATAAAAGTGGGACTTTAAGAGAAGTGTAATAATACTAATCTAATAAATACACACAAGCATATATATATGAATGGATCATTGATCAACTAGTGAAATAGTTCACATAGAAGCAACGATCGTTCAAACAAGTACAACACACCTTTAACAAGATAAGCACCAAAGTTACTAGAATAGTTTAATTTATTTAGTATAGATGAAAACAACATATATCACAAACATTTAAAGAACAGTCTTACAAAATTTATGACATACGCATGAAAGTGTGCCGACTCAATGAGCTTCAAGTATTAAGAAAAATTTCCAAGATACATCGGTACAATGAGCACCACTAGCTCCAATAATGGAGTGTTAGAGCTACCACTTGCTCCTCCAAAAGAAATATCTTCCTCTCTAATTCCTAGTGGGAGGAGCTAAGGTGAAAAGTCTTTTACTTGAGCTATGAGGGTGTATATAAAACAAATGGGGTGAATCTTCACCTCTGTTGTGACTCTTGGAATACTCTCATGACTCTTTGACTTCCATATGACCTTTTGACTCTTTCATTACTTTTCACATTCTATAGGTAACTCTTGGGCTTCCACTTTACATTACATTTATCATACATTTAAAATTACATAATCATATCCAAAAATGATATGGCAAATGATGACTCATATAACACCTTGACATGACACTTTGACAAGACATGACATGAAATTGGTGACATGGACTCAATGATGATGTGGAAATGTCAATCCATTCTTTATATTGCTATCTGTGTGTCCTTTTGAAAGATGGTACATGGTTTTCTTCTTCCTCCTTTATAAAGCTTCAAGGTAGGGATTCTTCACTATGATCTTGATCTTCAACTATTGTCAAACTCTGGTGTCCCTTCATCTTCTTGTTTAATGATTAAGTTATCTTTTCAGCTTCATATCTATCTTCTAGCAAGGTCTCCTTCTTCTTTTCATTCATCATCATCATGTCATGACAAGATATAATGCTTGCAACTGAAAACCACCCAGAACAAGACGACATCACTCTGAAAAACCCCTAGTCTAACATACTTCATGAAAATAACTTATTGAGATGGAATTGGGTGTTGGACAGAGAGGTAGGCTCAAGGATTGCATAATGTACAGTTCTAGAGGTCAGGAGCGGGGGATTGAGGCTTGAGACTATGTAGTGCATAGTTATGGAGGCCTGGGTATAATGACTGCACAGTTGAGGAGCTCAATGAGGTAGTCTTAAGCCTTGAAGTTGCCCAATGCATAATATAGGATGTAGATAGAGGCCTAGGGATTGTGAAATTATGTAGTTCAAGGATGTAGGAAGACTACTCGAGGCTTTCCACTATGTAGTGTGTAGAAGGAGGCTGGCTAGGAGGATGACTGTGCAATTGTGGAGGTCAAGGGGCTAGGGTTGAGCACCGAGATTGTGCAATGCACAATCCTTGGAGGTAGGAACTACACATTTCATAGTTCCAAGAGGCAAGGGTTGACCTTGAGGGTTGACACAGCAATGCGCAATTCCAGGATGTGGAGTGAAGTCAAGTTGATTGGGAAAGAACTTTTTTCAGAATTTGACTAAGTGTAGGATTAGTGAGGTAGAAGTGAAACCAAGTCTGACCTTATGAATGATCGCACACACTTAGAACAATTGAAAACACAACATTGAACACTCAGTATATAAGGACAACATGATCCCCTCAATGCGACGACAATACAACAACCACCTCCAAGTGTGACACTTAAGATACACATTGCGACGACAGTGACGACACTTGTGCAACATTACATGCAACTTTGGGAATGGGTCTAATACATATCTATATGATAAATAAGACCCATCAGCACCAAAATTACCCCTTGAGATGAAAACATAACTCCACTTATGTGATGTGCGACATTTCCCATGCCAAAAGATGACACTTTGGTTTTCTCCCAAAAGGGACTTTAAAACATAGAGAAGACATATGGAATGTCTCTTACTACTAGAAGCGAAAACATGCAAGGTCAAAGTAGGCTTTGAAATTTGGATATAGGCCAAAATTTTGGAGGGTGTTGTAGCAACAAAAACATCATATTACAAAAACATTGGATTTATTCTTAACCGACACCCTATTCCAATCTTCAAGTGTGGCTAGATAAATATATTTCTGATGGATGACAAATGTGACATGCTATTTGTGGGCAATAGCCTACATCCCACCTTTGCTGTCAAATATTTCACAAAGAATATTTTTGATGCCCCATCCCCCCATACTTTGGGTGTGTCTATTTTTTCCCATCGTACTTAGGGGAGAACAAATTTCTCCTTGGATCCAACAAAGTTGTCCTTGGATCCAACCTAGCTCATTTTATCACATTTCATGCTATCACATTTATAGGGACAAGAACTTGTTGTGCCTTGCAAAACAACCCCCCATTTTATATTTATTTTTATTTACAAAACCATTAAAATATGAAATGGGTCCCTCTTAAAATAAAATTGATGTCAATAACTCTTACTTTGTAAAAATCCAACAAATCAAAGGAGCGCTTTATAAACTTCCCTTCAAAAGCAATATCTCTTTAAAGATTGGAAATAAAGCAAATATGTGTTTATTACGATAAAGCGATCGCAAGATCGCATATCGCAATAACATAAAGGATGCACCAAGCAATCAAAAGGCTCCCCCCGACGCGATAAAGCTATCGGCGATATCGGCGATCGGCATTCCCTTGTGCACCACTATCGTGCCCATCGTCAAAGCCCCGACCCGATAAAGCTATCGGCGATATCGGCGATCGGCATTTCCTTGTGCACCACTATTGCGCCCATCGTTAAAGCCCCGACCCGATAAAGCTATCGGCGATATCGGCAATCGGCAGTCTCCTTCGTATCGCAAATATTGTTCATAGGCCTTTCCCCGATCTGATATAGGTGATCGGTGATCGGTGGTTTCCCCTGTTGAATCTTTAATGCGCAAAGGCCTTTCCCCGATGCGATATCGGCGATCGGCGATCGACAACACTCAAAGCATTGTTAAAACTATCCTCGCGCCCCTGCCCGATCCGATAAGTTAAGGCACAGTTCTCAACGAAAAGCCGTTAAAGTGATTGGAAAGCCCGAGTTAATGACAATTAAGGCATAATCATCCCCGCTCGGCCGCCAGTACGCCCATTGCATGATTTAAAAGATCTTTTGGCAAATATTGCACTAATGAGCATTTATAAAGTGGCAGGGCCTATACGGTCCCTTAATGAATCCATCCCCCCAGATCTGCCTATAGATCGTCTCCCCGTTGTTTTAATAAAAACAAAGTATATC
>APFE030811914.1:0-76206 GCA_000404065.3 Pinus taeda
TTAGTGAAAAGAAGTCACCTTCACTAAGTGGTCCCGCAGGCTATTTTTGGCGCAAAGTCTATTTTTAGACATATGGATCATGGTCTATGAGATGCAGGATACTATTTATGGATGATTGGTCATATTGGTAAAAATAGATGGACTTCTATTTTTAGACATATGGGTGGAGTCTATTTTTAGACTGCCAGGCTAAAAATAGAATAGTCGAATATTATTAGCTCTTAAGAATATTTGGACTATAAACATTATCTTATCCTCTTGGAGCACTTCAGTTCGAGCTATGAATGTGGCACATGTAGCTGCCAGAAGGAAATACATGTTTCTTATGGGTTACTTGAGCTATTGCATGGAGGAATTCAGTTAGGACTTCAGTGATTGAGTTCTATGGAGTTGAATGGGGAGTTGATGGAGTTGTGTTCAGTTTGACTTAGTTGAACTAGTTGTATTTAGTCCAACTGATCAATAGACTAAGTGTTGAGTGGTGTGAATTAGTTATTAATTAATTCACTAATTATTAACTCATAAATCAACTGAGGAATACATAAGTTAACTCAGTGCATGGACAGTTCAGTGGAGACAAGTGTTAGAGGTGAGTGAAAGGGAAAGATAGCTGTCAGTTGTGACTATAGTTGTGCATGTGATTTGCACAATCAATAGATTGAGTATTGCCAATGAGGATTGCGTGGTATATCCAAGGGAAATACGAATTTGGATCATTCATTCATCAGTATTCTCAAGCAAGATTGCGAAGTGGAGGCAAACAAGCAACGGAGGAGATTTCAGCCAGTGATTGATTCAGATCTGAGCTAGTTTGTGTGTAACAGGTGGAGATAGTGCTGAGTACTTGTGAGGAGTATTGTACTATGTATTGTTACACGTTTTCAATCAATATAATATATAGATAATCGAGGGTTTTCAGCTTTATGCTTTCCCCAGGTACATACTGTGTTGATATGTGCGATTGATGCTTCAAAGTGCGCATGTGAATGTTTCTTAATACTGCTAAATTAATGATCATCTACTTAGCTTTGTCTATATGTTCTGCAAGGGGCAGTGTCATCACTCCTGGGCCACACTTGTAAGGCTTGTAACTACACTCTGAGTGCCCCCAACACAGTTTTCTATTCCATCATTAATTCTACCAGAGCATCCTTGTCGATAAGGGTTCCTCCCATGGTCTTTGTTGTCTTTGTCCTTTTGTGCACAAAAGGCTTCTCCTGGACATGCGACCTCTTGTGTTGGGTCACGTTCGTTGTAAGGTCTGTGCCTTCCTGTGTCTCCTCCTCCCCCTATATATCCTGCTCCATAGACATATCTTCGCCTCCCTTGGCCTCCTTAGTGGGCATGGTTGTGGTTTGTGTCATTTGTTCTATTGCTGCTGCCTCAACCGCTGTCTGCTGGGTGGCCGCTTCCTGTTCCTGCCACTTTCTTTTTGCCAACTTCGCGATGCATAGCTTGGTCTCCCTCTTCTTTTGCTGTGCCACGATCTTCTCCAATTCTGCCAAGTCTGGGGTGTGCCACTCTGGAGACCATGAAGCCATTACTTCGAAGATTGCATCATCTATGGCAATGAATGACAACTTTTCCCATGCTTGGACTGGAGCATTACGTGCCTAGATATACAAGTTATGCATATCCGCTTTGAATTCTGCCACACTCTATAATGTGTTATATACCTTCAAGGACAAACGTGACCTACGGTTGATCCATGTTCATAAACTCACTTCTACAAATGTCCAAAATACCTTTATCTCATGGATCCTTGCTGTGTCTTTTGTTCCCCAAAGCAAGGTATACCTCACAGCCTTGGGTATGTTCCACTCCACGACGAGAAACTGGTTATCTGCTGGAAGCTCCTCAGTAACCAACAAGATGGATAAGGGTACCCATGCATAGTGGAAGGTCTTACCCTAGTCCTCGGCTTCCCTGCAATTCGTTGAAAATTGATCATGGAGAAACTAAACCCAATTGAACTGGATTCCTGCACACAACTCTGCCAACACAATTACAGTTGTTGGCACATCCTCTGCATGACATTTCCTCATGAGCTTGCTAGCCAGTAGCTGGGTGGCAATGCGTACCGCTCAGTCCTTGATACTTGCTATTACATACCCTCGCTTCCTTTTTCTAGCTTATATTTGACCTTCATAGCTTCTACAAGGCCCAAGTCACTACTTTTTCCAACGATGTCTATCAGATTGCTTCCATTAATTGGCAGTCGTGAAATTTAGTGAATTAAGTAAGCCGTGATGGGAATTGACTCCTCCAACCATACATACCCATCATGTACTAGACACAATAGCTATCGGATAACAATGATTGTGATAGGCGCGCAGTGGTAGTGAGGTATCAATTGCAGGTAAAGTAACCCTACCTTTTCCACACCACACAACCATTTCTACTGCAGTAGTTTTTCCCAGGCCAGTTGTGGTAACTTCTCACTATCCACGAGGTCCCAGTCTTCGACTTTTATATTCGGTACCTGTCCCAACGGCAAACCATCAAACCTTATATCATCTGGAAGAAGCGGTGTGGTCTCCAAGTACTTTGGTATCTTGGCTGTCCCTTTCCATGGGGGAATGTACGGGGGTAACTCTATCTCTAAAGGTGTGCAGGAGACATTTTCTGCCTCATCATCCTGTGCCTCAATTTGGGCAATCAGGGCCTGCAGATCTTCTTCCTCTTCGTCTGTTTCATCGGTGACATCTTTTCCCTTCTCTACGATTAATACTTTACTCACTCTTGGGTGCCGTGGTGATACCCAGACTGGCCCCATTGGCTACTTATTTTTCTATGGTAATGGTGTGCATGGGGACTTCGGTACCTCTAGTGCACCTACTACTTCTCCAAGCTCCTCCTGGGTCACCCGACGTTCTAGGGTAACTTCCGTAAATTGCATTCTGGTTCTTAACATGGTGGGATACTGGATTCACTTGGTTGTGTACTTACAGGTGGCAAGGTAGCTCAGTGCTTGCTACTCTGTATTGGCTCAAATTTTAAAAAAACAAGGGTTGATCCACAGCTACCCCGCAAACTTTTATGGTAAATTATGAATTTAAACTCAGCCATTCCCTCCATATTTGAGTCGAAAGTACCTTTTTGGTGGTAGATCTTCTCGAATATAGCTCTTAACTCCTATCTTAATGGCCCACTGCCCGCTCCTTTCTACCTTAAATTAGAGCTCTTATCATGAACAATGTCGTCAATGGTCACCTCCCAGCCTAGTCATGTAGCAGCACAACTCCTTATGCACGACCGCGATCCCTATGACAGACTAGCTCTGTGCGGAACCTCTTTTCCGGGCAGCTCTTCTGTAAACTTGTTCAGAGTCCTCTGCCTTCTTTCAACTACATGAAGGACGGAGATTGTGCTTTCTGCAGATAGTCAAGTGGTCACACTCTAGGTGGGAGGCTTTGATTTCCCTGCTAGCCCAGGCTGCGGGCACCCTTCGACTACCCCTATGTCCCATAATGTAGAGTGTCCTTCTTGGCACGGTACGCTCTTTCGTCTAGTAAGATGCGGTGGCACCCATACTAGTAGGGTCGCCACTTTTACTAATGCAGTAGTAGCGTTGGCTAGCCTCGACCCCAGCGTGCATAGTTTCGTGTGGCCTTCTTGTGCAACTATGCTTTTCAGTTCGTTAATTTCTTCATCCAGTATTGTTCTTCTCTTCCTTACCCGTGCCCACTTGTCATCGAGTTCACGAAGTCGCATGCTCCCTTTCCGAAGGTATTCTTGCAACTACCTAATTTTTCTACCCAAGTCCTCATGTCCTGTTCCTATTGCGGTCTGGGGCCTCTCCTTTGTCTCCCTAGTTTCCTTCCTTTTGGATACTATTACGTTTCATTTTTTCTTATGGTCCTATAGGCCCATCGAACTACTGGTACACGCAAGTCCCAATCTGTTCATCCCACCTGGTAAACTTTATTCATTATTCTACGTAGCTTTGTGAATGCTTCATCATGGGGTATTTGCAGAGGGCATCACTTTTCCTGTTGTTGCGTCAGTTTCTGATTTTTGATCCTTAGTGTGTGCTGAGCTTGCCCAGCACTCGTCTATACCCATCAACACAGGTGGGCGCGCAAGCTGTTTTTCCCTGGCTTCCTAGCTTTCTTTTGATGTTGGGAACTTCTAAACCATAAGTGCATCCATCTTCTGCATTCATGCCATTTTCCAATACTTTTCTGGTGTGCCTGCCACCATTGTGTAGGTGTCACGCTCAACACCCCTTCCATTGCACTGTACCTTTGCTTTTTTTGTACTGATCACTCGAATTTGTCTAAGAATTCATCTACGCCTCTCTCCCCCTTATATGTTGGGAGTTCCCTTGCTTTGGACCTCACATACCACAGTGACCTAACCATCATGTTGCAACTTAGTGTCATTAATTCGTGCAATCGATTTTGCCAGCATTCTATTTCTTCGTCAGAATCCGAAGTACATGAACTATCATGCTCCCACGAGATTCTTCCATATTTAGTTGGTTTCACGTAATCCTAATCTTGCACTATTATCTCATAGATGAAATCCAACTCATCATCACTATCATCCTCGTGCACAGGTTTGGTGTAGCGTGCCCCTTCAGTCGGATCAAGCGGAACCACTATGCGTAAGGAATTTTTCTCGAAAATCATTTTCCGCTTCTTCAGGTTGATGACTCTATTCATATCTGTGGCCCAATCTATCCCTAACAATGCGGGGTAAGGGTTTCTATCATCCACAATCTCTATTACCTCAAAGTCATTCTGCATGCTCGCACCTTCGATATCCACTGTTACCCCTTACAATATTCCCATGGGCACGATCTTTTGTTTGTTCGCCATCCGTAATTGAATAGGAGACCATTGTAATGTGGGCCTGTCCATGAGTTCCGAAGTCTGCTTTAGTAACATGTTTGCATCTGAACCCAGGTCGAGGAATACCTGATCCATCTCATATTCACCAATTTACGTCATCAACCGCATTTCCCTCCCAATGCGTAAAGCATTCTTCCCCATCTTTCAAACTACGCATAGTTCCCCTGATCCTGCACATCTAGTGATCGGCTCTTGAAGTCCTTTAACTACCTTATTGTCTCATAGCAGCTTCATGCATGTCTCTGAAAATGTACTAAGCATAGATGGATCCATTCCTCATTCTGGTTGATCCTTACTACCTGAAGTAGAGGCCTCCTTGAAGCTCTTCTTAGCTTTCATAACCATTTTTGTTGCGCATTCCAAGTCAAGCTCAGATTCCCTCATAGGGGCATTGCAAACCCATGTATCATCCTGTTATGAAACCAGCTCACAAAAAGATAGAAAAGATAGTTGAACGCCTTAGAATTCAGCCTCTTTGAGGGGGAAACCTCCTTTAAATTACATAAATGAACAATTCTTGGATGATTCAAATGACAAAACCTCCTTTCTATATATAGGAGTCTAAGGAGTCACAATATAACCCAGTGAACCTAACAATAATAATATAAAGCCACAAAAATAACAATAGAGGGATTCTATGGGGCACAGTAATAACAATATGGGGGCAATAGAGGCACAACAATATTAATAAGGGGTACAACTACAATAGTAGTGGGATAATCACTAGTATTATAGGGACCCAACAAAGTGTCACTTGGAAAATTGAACACCACAACCTAACCTAGAACTAGCGTCCTCCAATTCATCCCTAACCTCCGAGTACATGCCCAAGTATCAAGAAACCTCTTGTTGATTCCTTCAATGGGCATTTAATTTCCTTTTTCATGATATGGTTTCCTTTATAGGCATCCCACTTTTGTGGATCTTTTTATCCACTCTCCTAGGATTTTTCAATAAAATATGAGCTTCCTCTACCACGAGGATTTATATTTTTCCTAAGCTTAACATATTTCTCTATCTATGAAACTTAATGGATATTTATCTCCCATCCATTAAGCTTATCTAACATTTGATCTAGGATTCTTATCATTAAATAATTATCCATTCCAATTAACCAATGGGTTTTCATTTGGCAAGAATCTCATCTCGAGGTGCCTTGTTTTCCAAGCATTTAAATTCCCTTTATTTATTTGGTAATAGAGTATTTACTTATATTTATACCCCCAAGACCTAGATTTTCTACTATATTTCACTTTAGCTTTGGTCCAGTATGATAGCAATGGAGGGTTATTATCAAACAGATCATGATAGTCATAAATAATGTTTAGAATAAATATTATCTTCAAGAGAGGAGAAAAAATGGGTGACAAAGATGTTAGGTTTTGACTTTGAAATCAATTACAAAACGGGGAAGAAAAATGCTGTTGCAGATGCACTATCAACAAATGATGAGGATGTGGAAGCATTGCTTTGTTCCATTTCTATTATCTAACTAGATTAGATAATCGAAGAAAGGGATGAATTGAAGAATGATAAAGAAGTGTGGATAGTCATTCAAATGTTACAACGTGATCCCAATATATATGTTACATTTACCTAGAAAAATGATCCATTATGGTACAAGTATTTCTTATAGCTTTGTAAGAATTTCCAACTCCAACAAAAAATTCTTCTAGAATTTCATGCATCTCCGTTAAGAAGACAATTAAGATTCATAACAAGTTAGCACATGGTCAAGAAGGATTTTTTTTTGGGATGGCCTTAAGTTTCATATTCAGAAGTTTGTTGTGGGATGTTTGGTGTTTCAACAAAATAAAGTTGAGACAATTAAGACCCTAGGTTTGTTACAACCCTTATGCATTCCAAGTCAACTTTGGGAGGAGGTTTCAAAGAATTTTCTCACAGATTTACCAATGTCTAAAGGAGAGAGTGTCATCATGGTGGTAGTTGATAGACTTACCAAGTACGAACACCTTTCTCCATTCTCTCATCCATTCAAAGTTAGTACAGTTTCTACTACATTTATTGAAACAATTCAAAATCTGCATGGAAAACCAAATATTATTGTGAGTGACAAAGATAGCATTTTCACGGGAAATTTTTTCACTAAATTATTTTCTTGTCTCGATACTAAATTATCTTATAGTTCATCTTATCATTGTCAAAATAATGGGGAGACTGATGTAGCGAACAAATGTTCATACAAATATATTCATTCATTTGTATATGATAAACAAACACAATTGGTGAAGTGCTTACTAATGGGCCTCCAAATTAGATATAAATTAAGGGCCATCTTATCATTCTTGAACACATTAAACCTCTATTTTTCATTATTTAATTTATTTTTAACTTTAATATGTTCATTAGAAAGGTTTATGCATAATTTCATATTAGTGCCTAATATTATATAATTTTGTAGAATATTATGAGAATATTAGGTAGATTATGGAGATCTGGATGATGAGATAATTTAGGTACCTTATCCCTACTATAGGAGCATCACTATTTGATAATAAGTCAATAATATATTCTAAAATTATTGCACACATTCTGGAGCTCCAATTATTGAGAAAATCTGGGAATGTGTTTCATGTCATTTAATGCAGATTCCTAGTGTTGGGAACGGGATTTACTATTTGATGGACTTTGGAGGGTAAAGCTTCGTCCTTTGATGGGGAATGCTTCCTAATAATTTTTATAAGTACCAAGTCGAGTTTTCTTCTAGGGGTTTATTTTTATTAGTCTTCTCATCAACAAAAATCATATTTTTGTAGCCCCATTATCATTTCTTGCATGGATGTAATTGTATTGATGGAAATAATGAAGATCAGTGCCATGTTCAGCTTCTCAGTCTTGACCTCCTTCATAGGAAGCTGATTTTCATTGGGCATGGGAATTATAGGAGCCTTAGATCCCTTATGTATCATTTACTCTTCTTTTAACTTCTTATTCACATGCATCTCTTCTTCTTGTTTTTTTTCTATTTCTACATTTGGTATTAATTATTTTATCGTTGTAGGATTGGTTTAAATCGTTGAAATAATTTATTTTTTAGGATGAAATGAATTATTTCATAACTGTAACATCTTTGTAAGTTCATAGTAATCATTGAGATACTTGGATTACTTTTCTTATTCCCAAATCTAGATTTCCGGAAGTCCCTTATGGCAGATAATAGTAAATTTCTTATATTTAAAAAAAAATCTAATGAGATTAAATTGATTTGATTCCAATTACATGAGATTAGAAAATTTTATTTCATAACATAATTTATTCCATTTCATTTTCACTTGGTTAGGTTAGGCATTTGATAAATTTACTAGCTCACTAGTTCTCAAATTTCTAGATTTTAGGATAGTAATTTTATGCTATTTTTTTAGCATTGGTTAACAAAGGTATTTTTGAGTGATTCCACTTGAAATGGAGACATAATACATCATGTTCAATAAATAAAAATTTCCCATCCAATTTGTATTTTCTTTTCTTGTTCATTCGGTGAATTATAACTTCGTGTAGCACATTTGAAACATCATGTAACATCTTTTAAATTTCTTGTAGCACTCCTCTAGTGTGCATATACTTGTCATATTTGCTCAAAAGCTTTGGTTTTAGTCCCTTAGGGTTGAATCATTACCCTTGGGATCTAAATCAATGTTTGGGAACAAATAAAAAATACTTAGTACATGCATTTGTATCCATACAAAACATCTCACTAATTTGGGTTAATGAACAAAATTATGAATTGGATAATACAATGATGATTTTCTTGGTTGCCACATCCAATGAACTCAGTTAATGGATAAAAAATATTTGGAATGCAATAACTGACATTTAGTTCATGATATTTATTTTATGCCATTCTCATAAGATTATTTGCTTGTATTTTCTTTCTTGAAATAGGTTAAGGTTTCCATTTGGAGCTTTTCCATTTCTGCAATTATTTTAGGATCTGATTTTATTACATTCACTCCATTACATCATGAAAGTGAAGGAAGGACATGTTGTATGTTGCACTTATATTTTTTATACTTCTTAATTTTTGTGAACCTCGGGTTGATAATTAAAGTTGGTATCCTTGGGAGTTGCAACATTCTTGATGCAATAGCAAGGCTCATTACCTTTTTGGTTGTTGTCGGGGGAGGTGTCAAAGTATGCATTGTTTTCTTCCCTAGATGATTCATTTATTTTTAAATTCTATATAATACACAAAAATTGCATTAGGTATTTTTCATTTAAAAAAATAAAAAAATTCATTGCATTAGTGTTTTCATTCAATCATAAAAAAAATAAAAAACCTCTAACACAAAAACCCCCCCATTTCCTTGCATGGTGTAGTAAGAGCACATCACCAATTATTTTCGAGGTAAGAAAAACAGTGAGAAAAAAGGTAGATTAAATGGATGGATATGATGACAATGAAGAATATCCTCTTGGATTTCCCATTCAAAATAATGATGTTAGTGTGCACATGCAAAAAATCCCTCGATATTTTCTTCCAATCTTTCGTGGTCAAAGGTGAGAGGATTCATAAACATTTCTCTTTGAATTATAAATTATTTGTAGATCTTATGGCTACTTGTTAAGCACTCAAATATTGAAACTATTTCCGATAACATTGAAGGACAGAGCTCTTAAATGGCTCATGAGTTTAGGGACTAATTCAACGATATCATGGAATGATATGAAAAGGATATTTCTACGAAAATATAAATATCATGATCTTAAGGAAGAAATACCTAGAATTAATAAAAAATAAGATAAGAGGCTTTAAGGTCTAATAAAGAGGTTCATTTATAATGTTAAGAGGTAAAAACTACATCATTTAGGATCCGATGCACTAAAAACCCTTTTACTTAGAACAATTAGGGATGAGTGGATTGATATCCTTGATCTCATTAGTAAAGGTGATGTATACTAATTATCATTTGAATAAATTTGTGAAACATGCAAACGCATATCAAGAGGAAGAGGAAGAGTAAGTAAATAAACATCAATATCGGTAGCTCAATATAAACTTGAAAACTTGTTTGATGATATAAAAAAAAAATCTTACCAATCTAAGCAAACTAGTAGAAATGTTAAGAATGGAAGATGATAAAAAAAAGGTTGTTGATATTTGTGTTTTCCATGCAAAATCACATGATCTTAAATATTTCCACTCATTACCAATGTTGAAGGGATTTTACCAAAAGGATAATGGAGAAAATAAACTGCTAATGCAACTATGTTACATAGCTCACAATGGACCATGGAAACCTATTCAACCTGATATGATCCAAGAGCCTAATTTACAATTTCAAGATTATGCACATCCATCTCAAAGTAATTGGAATGCACCCTTTCCTTGACAACCTTGGCCATCTCTACCCAAAAAATAGTCTTGGCAATAAAGTTAGCAAGAAACCTATAGCAGCCATCCACAATATCCTTAATATGTTACTCAACATCCTGCATACCCAACTTCATGTTATCCATACCATCCACCTCCACCACAACAAAACCCCAACCACATCTATCTACAATGTCCAATCCCAATAAACTACCTGTACCACCATTTCCAAATCGAGATAAGGAAGTAGCTCAACCCACTTACAATGTTGAGGTACAACAATTCTTGAGATCTCCTCTTGATCTAAATGTTATTTATATTAGATGAGGAAAGTTATTGCAACAAAGAGATTCTTTCGATGTCATTGAAGGACCACATCCAAAAGAAGAAAATTCAAATGAGAAGACCAAAAGATCACGAGCTTCACTTGATTAAGAGTAGACACTACAATCAAAGATTTCGAAATTTCCCTAAAGTTTACCATCAGATCCTCTAGGTGTTCAATAGAATAATTAGCAAAAGGAAGAATGTGTGAATTTCTTGGAAGAAGAAGACATCCAATATGATCCAAATTAGCAGGTAGACCAGGGCCATCACATCTATATTGAAATATGCTTCCAAAAAAGTGTTAGGTTGCAATAGCAGACCTTTTCTTCAATAATTCCTAATCTCATCTAAGTCAAATAATTTGGTCTCTTACATTTAGGTTCATGTCCACGAATAAATTTCAAGCATACACACTAGTTTATTTGTCATCTTGATGTGGTCATGGCTCCTTTGGAAGTATTCTTATACTTGAAAGACATTTTTTTTTAAACTAGAGGAGGGTAGAAAAAATAAAAAAATAAAAGTTAGAGGAAAAAATAAAATCTCAGGTGAAAACCTCCTTTGAGTCACTTAAGATTGTCTCATTGATTGAAAAGCTCCATGAGGTGGTCAATGGGTTGGTAAAATAAATAGGAAAAAAGAAAAAATTCTAGGTGAAAAACTCCTGTGAGGTTCCTAGGAAGACCTACTAGTTGATAACCTCACTGAGGTGACTAATAGGCCTAAAAGAAAAAAAAAAGAAAAAAATCTTTTCTCCATGTATTTCTCTCTCATGAATGAAGGTGTTCTCTAACCTCTTCAAGTAAGAACAATAGGTTAGCCACCAAAAGAATAGTTTATCAAAAGCGTAGCCAAAGGAATTCAAACTTCGACTTTCCTCTCCTTTTCTATGATGCTCTAGAAGGATCAATGCCATGCCAATGCATCACATGCATCTATTTGCACCATCCACTGATCATTCCCAACCTTTTACCACTCTTTTTCCATGTTGTTGTCAAATATGCTATAGGAAGAATCTTTTTTCTATAGAAAACAAAAATACATAGAGGGAAAAATCATTTTTTTCATATCTTGAAAACAATGCATCCATTGTCAAATTTGTTTCTTGGTGAGATTCATATGGATGATAGTAACATGCCTAAGAAATTTCAGCAAATTCTAGTGCATATGTTTCGAAAAATTGACCTCCATCACCTACAACTATTTTTAATTTTTATCAATATTCATTCATCCATTTGTAAATTTATTTCTTGGAGAGATAAATATGGATTTTGGTAACATTACTATTTCAGTAGATTACATTACACAATCTTTGAGAAATCCACCTTCATCACCTATAGAAATTTTTATTTATTTTCAATATTCATGCATCAATTGGCAAAAATATTTTTGTGGGGAGGTGAATAAGTATGATGGAAACATCCTCAGAACATTTTAGGTCAACTAGATGTACCATCTAGGAGATATGAGAAAAACAAGTATCCTACACGAAACTGCTATAAGATGTCATGAACTGCTACATGAAGTTGGATGAATGGTTTTATAGGAAAGTGATGGTGAGATGAAGTGTAAAGAGGGTGTATGATAGTTATGAAAAGTGTGGGGAATGTGAATATCACCCATGGTAAAGTCGACCACTCTAAGAAGAATGAATTTCACTCGGATAGTTTTCTTACAGTAACTGGAAGACATAGGTTTAGAATCACCAACCTATGAAGACCTGTGTAGAAGAAAACCAAGGAAATTATCACCTATAGAGGACCATGGATCAATCATCAACTCCCCTAAAGCATGGATGCCTCTCCAACAACCGTCAAGTAGGTAGAGGTTGTAACACCCCTCCCTTGTGTACTAAATTATTGTAAACCGAAGCTAAGATAAAGCTAGGTGTGATATCCTCCCTTGTGTGTTAAATGTTTGTAAAGCTAAGCTGAGTTAAAGCTAGGTGTGATACCCTCCCTTGTGGGTTAAACTATTCTAATGATAAGCTGAGGAAATCTAGGTGATTTTAAATATGAAAAGTAAATGTGTTATTAAATAAATTAATAAAATAAATCACTTGGATGGTGCATCACTAAGAGAGAGGACATTCTTGCCAGATCCCATGAAAAATGTGATGGAGATGAATATTTCATGATAAAGCTTCTAGATATGATTCTAGATAAGCTTGGATGGATTGGATATCCATCTGATGGATGGGAGATAAAGATCCATCAGACATAAAATATTTCTGGGAGATAGAGGCAAGATTTTATGTGGAAAAGCCTCATGGGAGATAAAGACAAGCCTTTCCAAAAAAGGCCTAAGAAAATGGAAAAATCTATAAAAGCCGGATGCCACTAATGGTAACTAAATCATGGAAGAGGGTATTCAATACCCAGTTCATTAATAAATTGAGGACATTAGATCCTTGACAAGATCTTCATCTCAGGGGGAATCTCAAGGGATTCATGGTTGGCTAGTGGTTCTCCTCCCTTCAAGTGAGGTTTTAGTTGTTGTCATATGTGTGGGATGTTTGTATGATGATTCTTACTCTAAATCTCTTATACTTCCAGCTTGTCTATGAGAAGATTTAATTTTCCTCGCCATGAATGAATGAATTGAATGAAACTCATATGAGTATATTAGTAGTGTTTCCATTCATCTCATGGTTATATTTATTATGGAGATAATCATTTTTTATTATGAATGTTGCATTCCAGTGTGAGATTAGCAGTAGAAGTGTATAAAGTGGGTGAAAGTACTTGTACCCATGAGGTATTTGATTCATGGTAGAAATTTCATGTGCCAATTATACGTAAGTAGATTACATGTGTTAATGATTTTTATGGTAATGTGCTATACATGTGACTCCTTTTATATTTAAGTGAAGATTTCATAGTGGAAGCATAATATGTGGTTGTAAATACTAATGGTGTTTAAGAGGAGATCATATATGAATATGTGATATACCTATAAATTATACATCTTACATTTAAATAAGGAATATAATGTGCCTATGGGGTTAAGAGAAAAACAAAAATTCAATCCACTGTGGGGGAGAGATGAGGGAGACAAGGACATGACATCGGCTAGGGTTTCTGAAACATTAGGGTTTTCAACGGTGAACAGGGAGGAGGAGCACGAGTGGAGATAAGGGCAGGGAGACGATCATCCTGCACGCAACCAAGTCAGCAACAACATAAAAAAGAGCAGGACAAGTTTATAAAGCAAGGAGGATCTGAAAGGCACCATGACAGGGGACCCCGGGAGGGGAGAGATCCCCTCCTTTAAAAACGTAACGGAGGGAGAAGAAAGTGGAAGCAGGCTACGAAGAGATCCAAAGGAAGATAGCAGAGAAGCACCAGTGATGGGAAACCAATGGCAAATAAGACTAGGAGGAAGATGCCTCCCCAGAGCTCTGCAAAAATTGAGGTTTGTGATTCCAAGTAACAAACTTTAAGAGTACAGATGTTACATGCGGGACCATGCCGTGATATGTAAGTTTGTGGGATTTTGGCCGTCTGAAGAGGACCTGGGGAGGTGGATACAACAAATATGGAAACCGAAAGGACATATAGAGCTGAAACCGGGGGAAAAGGGTTTTTTTACAGTGATATTCGTAAATCTAGAGGACAAGGAAAGAACCTTTGAAGGGGGAGCATATTTCATCAATAATGCTGGTTTATTCATGAGGCACTAGGAAGACTGTTACAATCCAAACCAAGAAAAGATGTTAGCAACACCCATCTCGGTAAGGTTATTTGGTTTACCAATAGAGTTTTGGGACCCCGAGATTCTAGAAGGAATAGGCAATACAATAGGGACATTTTTCAAAGTTGAAGAGACCACAAAAAGAGGGAGATACACATCCTATGCAAGGATATGTGTATACATGAACATATCAAAACCTCTGTCGGAATATATAGAGTTAGAATACCATGACGAAGTATGGCATCAACTGATGGATTATGAACACATACCCTTTAGATGTAGAAGGTGCCATGAATATGGCCATCTCTTCAAACAATGCCCACTGAATGATGCAGTGGAAACATCAAGGAAAGAAGAAGTAGAAAAGAGAAGGACAGAAGACGCAGGAGGAGTGGAGGAGGGTTTTGAGGAGATCCCAATAAAAAGAAGACCGGGGAAAGGAATGAAAAGAATGGCACAATCCATCAAAACAATACCAGTAGAATGTCAAAACAAGTTCAAGGTTCTCCAGGAAGAAGAAGGAGAGATGGAA
This sequence comes from Pinus taeda, assembly GCA_000404065.3. Classification (NCBI taxonomy): domain Eukaryota; kingdom Viridiplantae; phylum Streptophyta; class Pinopsida; order Pinales; family Pinaceae; genus Pinus; species Pinus taeda. The sequence continues at coordinate 14,741 of APFE030811914.1, forward strand.
AATGCAGAAAGCACAGAAGAACCTATGGATTTTGCTAAAGACACCAAGGAGACAGATTCAAACCAAGGAAACATGGAAAAAGAAGGAACAGAGGGGAACATAGATACGTCAATAGAACAATCACAGATGGAGATTGATCCCCAAAAGGACAGTGGAAGTGATGAGGAGCGAGTAATGAAAAGGATACTACAGGACTGGAAGAACCTTGATGAGAGGTTCATTCCGGAGGAGCAAAAGAAATTGTACAAAGAAATGTTCCAGAAATATAAGGAAAAGAAAGGAACCCTTCTGGCTAGTCATATGGATCAAACAGGAGCGCAAGGAAACCAGAGTATGGGAATGGGCAGTTTTGGCAAAGGAGGTAGGAAAAGAGGGAGACAGACAATGAGAAAAACCATTCAAGTGGTAGGGGAAACCCTGGTAAACTCAGGTAGAGTCATACCTCTTTCAGATGTATTTCAACAACCATCCAAAAAGTTATAAAATGATAGTTACAAGCTAGAACATTAGAGGTCTAAACAGTAAGGGTAAACAGAGGTATCTAAAGGATAGGGTGAAGAAAGACAAACCCAATATAATGATAATACAAGAAATGAAGATTAGCTCCCAAAAATTAGAAGAAATAATGAGAAAATACAAAATACATTATGAGGTAATGGGTCAAGATGCGATAGGGATGGCTGGAGGACTGGCAGTTTTGTGGAATCCGGAGGAGGTGCAATTCAAAAATTGGGTCAGTCTACCCCAAATCCTCTCAGGCTCATTCATAATGATAGGGTCTTCTGAGTGGATACTCATCATCGGATTCTATGGTCTGCACATTCCAAGGGAATTTTTCCTTAAAAACATGCAAATTATCCGCAGGATCTTTCGAGGGATGTCGTGGATAGTAGGAGGGGACTTTAATATGATTAAAACATTAGGAGAAAAAAGAGGAGTAAGTAGAGCAGACCAAGACATGGAGGCCTTTTGTGAAACGATAACAGAGCTGAGACTGGTAGATATTCCGATGATAAATGGGGTCCATACATGGAACAACAGAAGGGGTGGTATAAATCAAATAGCATGCAAACTGGATAGATTCTTAATATCATAACAGATCATAAACATGGATGTATTCATGGAGTCAATGATCCTCCCTGCCATGGGTTCTGATCATTGGCCTATTAGATTGGAGATAGATATCAAGAAGAACCCCTATAAATGCCCTTTCAGGTTTGAGGCCTTCTGGCTCAGGAATAAACAGTTTATGCCGAAAGTAGAGGAATGGTGGACTCAAAGTCAACAAAGAGGAAGATGTAAGATGCATACCTTCCAGTTAAAACTCAAAGAACTCAAAGATAAAATCAAAAGATGGAACAAGGATGAATTTAACAACATATTATTGGAGAAGTAGAGATTAGAACGAAAAATGGAGGAGATACAACAAAAAATTATAGCAAAAGGGTGAAATGAGGAGCAAAGTAGGGAAGAAGGAATACTGATTAGCCAATTGGAGGAACGGAGAAAACAGGAAGAAATTTTATGGAAACAAAAGTCTAGAATAAACTGGCTTCGCGATGGAGAAAGGAACACAAAGTTCTTCCACCAAGCCATTATCCAACATAGGAAAAGGAACAGAATATTCTCTATCATAAATGAAGAAGGGCAAAGAATAACAGAGCATGAGGGTATTGAATAGGTACTAGCTGGGTATCACAATTATTTGCTTACTCAGCCAGGAGATGGCAGAGAAGAGGCTATGGGAAGGATCTGCAATGAAATCCCTAAATAATAACCGAAGACCAAAATAAAGCTTTGATGAGGGCAACAACGCTAGAAGAAGTGGAGGAAATAGTAAAGGGAATGAAGAAAAATAAAGCCCCAGGACCGGATGGGTTCATAGCGGAATTTTATCAAGCAGGCTGGCACTTCCTGGGACAAGACATCCTAGAGCTGGTAGAGGAGTCTCATAGACAACAGAAGGTATGGCCGAGTCTTAACTCTACCCTTTTTACTCTTATTGCTAAATCTGCTAAATCAGAGAATGCGCAACGTTTCTGCCCAATAGCCCTTTGTAATGTAATTTATAAAATTATTGCTACTGTGATGGCTAAAAGACTGAAACCAATTCTCTCTAGTATAATCTCCCCAGAGAAAACTGGTTTTGTGGAGGGGAGACAAATCCTAGATGGTTTGGTAGTCTCCCAGGAAGTGATCCACTCTCTAAAACAAAAAAAGGAGAGGGGAATGATGATAAAGCTGGACCTATCAAAAGCCTATGACCGCTTAAATTGGAAGTACCTCAAGGCCATTCTTATGGCATTTGGTTTTAGCAACAGATGGATAGACTTGATTTATAACATGATGTCAACACCTAACTTCTCTATTCTACTAAATGGGACACCAACTTCGACCTTTAACGCCACAAGAGGATTAAGACAGGGAAACCCCTTATCTCCCTTCTTGTTCATTATGGCAGCAGAAGGTTTGGGAAGATACTTCAAAAAAGAGATGAGGGAAAGAAAGATCAAGGGACGAAGGTTATGGGGAAACAACTTGCCTATCACTCACCAACAGTTTGTAGACAACATCATGCTCTTCTGGGAGGTTCCTTAAAGGAAGTGAAAAGGGTAAAAAGGATTATGGATCTATTTATGGAAGCCTCAGGTATGGAAATGAACAAAGACAAATCATGTACATTTATCTTTAATACCCCTGAGCCGATCAAGCCCACTTGACCAGAACGTTGGGCTTCGATCTAGAGAGCTACCAACAAAATATCTGGGAAACCAACTAGCACTAAACCATATAAGAATAGAAAACTGGCAGCAATCAATAGAAAAACTCAAGAACAGACTTGCGAATTGGTCCTTTCGATCGCTGAATATAGTAGGAAGACTGGTGTTACTGAAATCAATTCTACAGGCCATTCCAATATACCCTCTATCAACGATGGCAACTCCCAAAGGAGTCTGCGCAAGAATGAAGGAAATTTTCGGAAAATTCATATGGGGAGGACCCAAACAACAAAGGAAGTGGGCCCTTGTGTCGTGGAAAGGTCTATCCAAACAAAAAGATGAAGGAGGACTCTGCCTCAGGGATCTGGACATCCTAAACCAATTTCTAGGGGCGAAGTTGTGGTGGAGATGGATGAGGGGAGGAAATGACTTATGGAAAAAAATATGGACTCAAAAATATAACATGCCCTTAACTACAGAAGGTATCCTCAGATTGGAAGAAGTCCCAAAAGGATCTTCAATATGGGACTTAGCAAGCCAGAACAGAGATATCATAGGAAAATATGCCTTCTGGGAAATTAGGAATGGACGTATAGCCAAATTCTGGGAAGAGGCATGGCAACAAAGGGATATAATGGCCGGTATTCAAGCTCTGCAAATACATATCAGAAGGCAGAAAGGGAGGGTTTAAAGTATGTAAAAGATTACTGGAAGGAAGAGGAGATAGATGAAACCTGGCGAATTTGGAGGAAACTTGAAGAATGGGATGAAAATATAGACCAAGATCAGAAGGAGATACTAGTAAAAGAGATGGAATCAAGAAGAATTAAAATTAGAATGACACCATATATTCTCAGATGGGGAAAATCTACAAAAGGAACCTTCTCAGCCAAAGAAGCTTACTATTTAGCCACTAGACAGGAGAGAGAATAGGAAATTTTAGATTGGAAACAAATATGGAGGAATAAGTGGTGGCCGAAGGTAACAATGTTTGCGTGGCTAGTAGGAAAGGGAAGAATCTTGACGTGGGACAAGTTACAGAAACGAGGCTTCCAGGCACCCCCTAAATGTAGCCTTTGTAAATAGGAGAATGAAACACAAGAACACCTTTTGAAATCCTACCCCTTTGCCCAACATCAGTGGGATGAAGTCAGGAATCTCTTTGCAAATTCTAATAGGGACCCCCTGGATATTAAAAAGACCATCTTTCAGTGGGGAAAAGGCTATTTTTCATGCTCAGTAGTAAGGAGAGTCTGGAGCTTAGCCATAGGTTTTGTCATATGGCTTCTTTGGAAGGAACGAAATGAAAGAATCTTCAAGGACAAAAGCAATCCACCAGAAAAGATCTGGAGAAGAACACAAAAATTAATAAGAGAGACTATTCTGGTGGAAACTTGGGAGGAGGAGGACTGGAAGGTGACCCCTAAGGAGGGTCGAATCTTAGCTAACCTTAATATGGATTACAGTATGGTGTATCCCTAGAAGGAAAGACATCAAAGACCTCAGACCCAGAGCCATGCGTAGTTCAGATATCGTGGGGAAAACTTTATTAAGCTGAATTTTGATGGGGCTTCCAAAGGAAACCCAGGGCCAGCAGGTGTCGGTGGTATTTTAAGAGACAACACGAGATGCACTAGATGGGTGTATGCAGAGAGAGGAGGCATAGTGACCAACAATGAAGCAGAGATGATGGTAGTATACCAAGGTATTAGAATAGCAATAATAAATGGATACACAAACCTGTAAATTGAAGGTGACTCACAGATAGTAATTGAAATGCTTAGGAATCTCAATAATGGGAAGGACTGGGAGCAGATTGCAAAGAGCTTGAGGACGTCAGGGTTAACTCAAGACTTGGCAGACATATTGAAATGTATTGAGTATAAAATTTTTAATCATGTTAGACGAGAAGGAAATAAAGCAGCAGACTTCCTGACCAATAGTAATGAACAACCCTCGATGGGAGACTCTTAACTCAATAATTACGCAGGATAATAATGAAACTACAGATAGATAAAAAGGACGATCAAGGGCTCCCGATCGGGGTGAAAACGGCAACGAAGAGCGTGATTAGAGTAATGACAGGGAGGGGCTATGATAAGCCACCTCGCACTTAGAGATTATTGTAGGTGGATAGGACGGTTGAAAGACCGAGCATCATTGTAAAGAGCAGTGGAGAGGGAACTATGAAGGCCAGAGGTGGTGCAAGAGACGGTGCTTCAGTGGTGGGACAAGGGTTAGCTGGCACAATGGTAAGCCGAGGAGGAGTGGGTGATTATGGTACATACAGGTGACAAAGGGAGGCGGTGCAGTAGCACAGGGAAGGGCGATGAGAGAAAGGAATTAGAGTCGGGAGGAGGTATAAGGATAGGAATGCAATTAATGAATGTGGTGAGAACGAGAATAAGAGAAAGGATCTGGAGAACAGAAGAAAATATAAAGCAGAGAGGAGACACCAGAGGGGTCGACCTCCCGTCCCCAGAAAAACTAAGTGGAAGGTAGCGGAGAGGAAAATGAGGAAAGAAGAGATTGTTATGAGTAGGGGAGGAAGCACTAAGGGGAAGGAAGGAATTACCATTGACTACCAGGAAGAAATGGAGTAGAACCAGGTGGGCATGGTTGAGGCGCATAACCCAGAACATGGCAGCCAAATGCAAATGAGGAGAAGTGGAATGGGGAAAGGAAGGCCTTCAGAGGACAGGCAACTAGAAGAGGTAGGAATTCGAGAGAAAAAAGCCAAAGGCTGAGGAGAGGAAGGTTGCCTTGGAGCTCCCTCAGGCATAATGGGTCAAGGAAGTAAGGTAAAGGGAGGCATCAAAGCTGGCGCAGGTCGGGGAAGAGGCCGTCAAGGTAGAGGGAGAGGACGTCAGGTCGGCAATAAGGAACGAAGCTCCTCTCCACCGACAGGAAAAAGATGTGGCAGGAGGACGCTGAAGAGTCAGGTTCAGTATTTATAGAGGGCGTATAGTGAAGATACGAATGCAGACATCCGAAGGATAATTCAGTAGTTGGAGGAAGAGGCTACTCACGAGCAGTCGGAGGCTGAGATGGAAGATTGGTAGTATCTGCTACCGAACCTTGGAAACACCAGAGGACGTATGTCCCTGTACAAGAAAGCCCTCCATGTGTATTGGGTGATGAAGAGGCTACTGGCAAAAGCCGTTGAACATGTAGCTATGGAGATGGCAGAATTGGCTCAGGGGATTGCAAATCTGAAGAAAGAGATGAAAAAACTCCAGATAACCCTTCTTATGCAGGATAACAAGCTCGACGAGATACAACAACAGCTAAGGAAGATCGTTCCTGGAGAAAAGCAGGAATATAACCAACTGGGCGCCATGACATAATGATTTTTCAAAGTTAAGTATAAAGTCTCCCTATTTACGATGTTGAGAGCATGCTCTCCTTTTGTTATTTTACAATGCAGATAAGAAACAGTGATAGCATCTGTGAATGCTTAGTTTATCTAGCTTAGATAAATAGACTTAGTATTTTCTGTTTTTGGATGGCATCTAAAAACCTTAGGTGGCCAACAGACCTAGTTTCCCTTCGGGGCAGGTTGAGGCCACTGTATGTCTGTACAGGCTTTAATCCGAATTAATATGAATGGTACCATGTTAGCTTACAAAAAAAAAGGGAATATAATGTGCCTATAATTTTATGTGATAAATTAAATCCTTACACATGTGGAACAATTGTGGAATTGGCTCTTAATGCTCCTTAGTGTATGGCCAATGGTTCAAATTATCTATGCTTGCATTTCCTAATACTGCCTCCTTTTAGGCTAGTCTAGCTAGTTATGCATGTGAATAAGGGGTTGGTCAATAACACACTGACTATGTGTACACGACTATGATCATGATACACAACCATACTAACTGTAGTAAACTTGAATTAATGTCCATTAATTCTTGTGGGGATTAACCCAAGGGTTTCATAGGATGCATGCCATGATTAGTTTCAATGGTTGATCACATACAATAGACATATAATTGAATCTAAGGGTCCCTATCAGGGAACCAATAAAACATAGGAGGAGTATACCTTACAATGCCTCCGTAATTGATGCTCGACAATATTTACTCATGTAATATGGAGATATGACGTGTGATTATGGCTAATTCTTAAGTATAAACAAAGAAAACTTATCAGAATAAGAGCGTAGTAGCTAAATTCCCAAGTAAGCTCAAGAGGTCTATTATAAATGGTATCAGAGTGAGAGTTTCAAACATCGAGGCCTATGGACTAAAACGCCTTCTTAGTTTTAGAAGAGTAGGAATGACCTGTTATAGAGTTTTTTATACCCAACATTTCGGACTACCAAGTGAGTCCATCATCAGGGGATGTGTCAATAGATATTCTCAAAATCTTAATACATAGCTCATGATACATCATTAAGATTTTGAGAATATCTATTGACGCATCCCCTGATGATGGACTCACTTGGTAGTCCGAAACGTTGGGTACAAAAACTCTATAACAAGTCATTCCTACTCTTCTAAAACTATCTTCACCTGTATGGATTCATTATCTAACAACACCTTCTTAGTGTTTTAGTTGAAGGTTATGAAACATTCAGTTCCTAAATTTGACCTTGCACTAATAAGAAGTTTACTAAAAGGCTGAGGTATAAGTGCCAAATATGAAAGGATTCTTCAAATATTAAAATAATTTATTGATGAATATAATTCTACATCTATGGGCCTAATTAAAGTGAAAAAGGAAAATACATGCATGGTTATATTAGTGGAAGTAAAATTAATAAAACAATGGGAATAAGTTATACCATGGAATGTTATTACTTTTTCATTTCGGCTAAGGAGGATCTATACCATGTATATATACAACCAATTATTTTTACCTTGTACGAGCATTCTGGAAGAAATTTTAAAAAGAGACTAATTATGATGAAAGATGTGCCCTAACTGTTTTTATGCATAAATTGGAAAAAAAATAATCGGGTTATTTAACGAGTAAAGCACGATTACTTTTGTTCTTAAACTATAAGTATAACTAGTATATTTGGAATTTTTATATTAGTAAAATACATGGATTTAGTGATTCAAACAGTTACGTGTGAGCAACAAACTTATGTTTGGTTAGTATAAAGAATCCTAAATATATATCTTGTATTTAAAGTAATGGACTATTTGGAAGAAACAAGGATTTGATAATGTGTCGATTTGAGAACTTTTGGAAAAAAACCCCAAGCTGCGTATTACCACAATATTGGAATGCTGAATGTTTTTTATTAATGAATTGAATCGGCGGATGTAGCATATAACACATAGTCCAATAGGACGCAGTTACGCATAACTAGAGATATGGAATTAAATTCTAAACACAAAAGAATCCGCGTAAGATTTCTAATTCCTTTCGGGTAATCCACCTCCCTGTCTCTCAAAATGTCAGTTCATGGTTGTTCTTATAATTCACTTGCATTCCATTGATGATGGTTACCATCTAGCTTGCTAAAAGGATGCAATGCGAGATGTTCATTACCCATACCATTAATGATGGTTATTGACTGGCTTTCTAAAAGGTGGGAATGCCACATGTTCATTACCCATATGGATTAGGGATATGTTTGACCATATCCATGGCTTGGGAAACATCCAGAAGAGCTCGACCTCATCCAATGATCTAGAGAGGTTTTGGGTTATGGGTATAGGGATGCCATTCATTGACACACTGATAAAATCAGTAATGTGTCTTTGTGTGGTTCTGTAATAGAGGTATAGACAGGATGATGATATAGGGTAATGGGATAAATTTGTTGTTTCTTTTTAATTCTACCTTTCATGATGTTTTATCATAGAGTTGGAGATATGTGAGTTGGTCTTATTGCTTTCAATTATCATGAATTGTAGTAGGAGAGTAGGCATGGAACTCGGCATGTGACTTTCTTTCCTTGTGGCTTGGCAATGGATGCATTGGCCATCCTCCTTAGGGAAAGTTTTATTCACATGCATCATGGGAAAAGTAATCTTTTTTTTGTTTTTGTTTTTTTTTTGTTTTGTCTTTTCAAATTGAGATTATATTGTTTTTCAAATAAAATGCACACCAGGTCGAGGTGAACCACCTCAATGAGAGAATTCACCCATGAAGGTATGGAATGATTCCAAGTGGAATCTTTACCCTGTTGCCAACCTAGAAGATCTACAATATTGGTATAAATAGGGCCCAATAACTTTTACCATATTTTTGTGAAGAAACAATCATGCTAATGACTGTTACCTTCACCTACAAAGAAGCCATTATACCAGTGCAATTAATGGTGAGCTATGTTGGTCATGGAAAAGATGTGCTCGAAAAGCTTCTCCTTTGTGAATTCTTGTTTTAAACAGCTCATAAGTCTACTATAACCAGGTTGGTATACAGAGAACGCCACTGCGAGAGAAGAATGCAATCGTGGAATGCCTCATTCCTACTTCTCCCAGATACAAGAATCCCCTCCCTTGGTCCAAGGACATGGATTATACTTAGTTTCCAATTTTCCTAACAGGGATTCACTTATAATGGAGAACATTGTACAAAACTGAATCAAGCAATTGAAGAGGACCAACCTCCACCCATTTCTCCATTTAATGTGCGGGAAAAAAGAGTCATCAACAAATGTGGAAATAACATTCATGTCTGCACTAGTCTCCAGTCACTAATGACTTCTCCATTTCCATCATCATAATGATAACAAAAATGCAAGACATGCTGCAGTGGAATATCAACGATGTGGTTGTTATGCCCATGTGTAATAGTAGTTTCTACTTTTTTTATTTTAGATGATTTGAACAATAATAACTACTTCTGTTTCTTTGTATATAAAAGAAATCAAAGCTATCCTGGGGGGTGGTTATATATGGAAGATGGTTTTTCTATCTCTCACACCACTGTGTATATGTTGTCATGGGCATTAGCTTAATGATTATCACGACAATGACAAAACTCTTAATTTCACATGTTGTTCATGTCTTACTCTATTTTAAGATAGATAGCTCTCCATATTGGTGGGTGCTAACTATGACTTTAGGTCTGCAGAGACCCACGCACACTGAAATCTCAAAACCTTCCCCATCGTTGTCATTCTTCTCTAGAGTATTGAAGAACCATATCAATTTTAATAACTTCAATGCCACAATGCGGAAATTTCAATAATGCGGAAATTTCAATTATGATAGAGAGATAAAGTTTGTATAACAAGATACTTTCAATGACATACTATAAAGACCCATTAAGATAAATAACTTGATTCCAATATATCTTATAAAAAAAGTATATATATATATATATATATATATATTATTTAATAATATCAATGATAACAATATATATCGTTCTAGGACACACGCTTACGAAGATATGAGAAATAGAGACGAGTGGGAAATGGATACTCTCATATCTTTAAGTAATTAGAAAAACAAAACCCTCTATTTGAGTCACTCAAACTCTCTACTTAAAAACGCACACATTGAGAAATGTAGGAGGGTAAAAGCACAATTCTCAACACAATTATAGATTGTAATATGATATGTAAGTTCATATACTTATATTAAATGTTAGAATTGGTAAAATGGGAAAGTAAGTAAACTCTATAGTGGAAAAACTCTTTTTTTATATATAGTCAAATTGATGCCTGATACAATCTCAACTTGATAGTATTTTCATGGTGATATGGGGAAGTCAAAAAAAAATTTGAGTCAGAAAAGTTATCATGTTACGAAAAGACTATCGAAAATTTTACATCAAATTATGAAGTTGTGAATGTAAGTGAGTTATTAAAAATGGTCAACATCCAGATCTATTATATTTCATTGTTTTAAAATATTGATATTATTTTTCCTTAGTGTCATCAAGCATGTAAAACATGAAGAATTTGTTTCTAAAAATGTTTGTTGTGTAAATCTCAAGGAATGAATTTATTAATTGTTTAATGTTATATCGCAATTTATAATGGTTGAGGCACGTGCTACATAGATGTGAAAATTCTTTTAGCAACACTTGGAAATCCTACAGGGAAAAATTAGTTGTGTGAGCATGAGAAATTAACTGGTTATTTGGAATTTCATAGAAGTGTTAAATCCTTATGTGTAATGATTTATGGATATGAGCAAAGGCAGTTTTCTACCTACAATTATAGTTTATTTTAGTGGGTTGATTTCTTTCACGTAAATCTCCAAAACAGTCATGCTTGAGCATGTGGAGATTGTGGTATTTGAAGTGAAGTTAAAACACATATATATGCATGATAGAAACTAGATGTACCTAAAAGGAAACTTGGGAAAAATTGGTATTAAGAATAACAAAGAAAATTTAGAAGGTTTTCTTAAAACCTCTAACACAATTTCTACCATTGGATCAACATCCAAAACCATGACATGAACTGGTTGATGAAACGTGTGGAAAACTATATTGGAATTGAATGTTCCAATAAGTAAGAGATATAAATGGGGTTTGGTACAATTGTAGTATAAATGCATGGATAAATAAAATCACCTAACCCTGGAAAAGAAGATTAGATAATAAAGAAAACTACCCTTGTATCATTGTTCTATTGTTACGTAATGATACATATACCTATGCATTGTGATGAATTGTATGTGTTACCATAGTCTCGCTGAGTGGTTATTCAGATAAAAATGTTTTAAAAAGGATCATGCTTAATATCCATTCATAGTAACGAGTCATATGTATCTTCCATTAATTATGGTATTGATAGTCTCTTACATGTTGAAAGAAATTAAAAGTCATTGCTCAACAATCATAAAGATGTTGGTTACCCAATGTTTATTAAAAGTGAGTATGTTCTATAGAAGGAAAGAGCGTGATTGATCTAATGATTATATTGGTAAAGTAGTCTCGAGTTGTGGTTGTGTTGTGATAGACTGTATGTTTTGTTTCTTAAATGCTAGGCATAGTAGTGTTGAGCAAGGATTGGTGGTTTGTGATGTGTCGAATCAATGTTATGCTCCTATCAATGATTAGAGATATGCATAGCATGTAGAAATTTGGTTTTTCGTCCATGCAGGGGATTTGAGTTGCTTGAACTATTTTGAATTTATAGTTTGTTAGAATACATGCATGGGTTGTTATGTGCCACTAGTAAATAGGAAAATTATGCGTGACTATGTTAAGCGTTAGTTTGGACAAAGAAATTGAAGGTTATTAATCTTACCGATAGGAAAAATCTTATAACTAAAGTTGATATAGCATGCAATATAGAGAAAATACCTTTAAAGTTATGTTGCTCGATTTTGTAATGAATGGGGGAGGAATATATCATTACTTGAGTGGCACACTTAAATATGTTTCCTTCATGAATGCAAGAATCACAATTATCATAAAACTAGACTATGATTCTGGTCAAAGATTAAACTATGTTCATCATGCTATAAACACAACTTATAAATAATATAGTTTCTATGAAATTATTATACCAAATAAAAGGATGGTGAGAACATATTATCGTATAAGACTATATAACCTGTGCAAATTGTCACTCAAATGAATCCTTTCATTAATGCATTTACATATAATATGAATTTTTCTTTGGTTGGAAGAAAGTATGGTTAAGGGGAAATTTAACTTAAACATATTTCTAGTACATATGCATCTTTCTATGGATATGCATTATAGAACCTATAAGTTGTAGAATTGAGGCTTATGTGATCCATATCAAATTTTTGAGAGATTCTTCAGCGTAAATCATTGAGTATCATTGATTGAAAACCATAGTAGTTTTATGAAGTAGCATAAATAGTGTGGACCACTTAGTTAATTAAATGATATCTAACAATCTATTGATATAATAACTTTTACCAAACAATTGTGTCTCTATTGGATTGCATTGCTAATGTGTTTGAACAACATAATAAATGTTGCACAGTTCAAACAAGAATTCATAAAATAGATAATTCATCTTTTGGTTAAGGGTGATTTAATGTTAAAGAAGAGATAACATGTAAATAATGGGATATCATAAACACTTACAATTAAAAGGGGTTTAGGATTGAAAGTAGTAAAAACTTTCATGTATAACTACAATAAATTATGCATGGCCAATAAGTTGTTGAGGCATACAAAGGGAAATAGTAGATCATACGAGATGGATTATGATCTCTCTGTGATCTAATAGTATGATTTAGGACATTAAGAAGAAGGTATGATGGAAATATGCATGAATACAATACTATGCTACTGATATTGTAACCAAATGAAATCTAGAAATGATTTTCACCTAACAAAACTTTCTTTGATTACACAAATGAACCATCCTCATATAAATTCCTTGGAAACTGGGCGTAGTTGTTTTAATTACTAGAAAAGGATTAAAAAAAATCGTTGGTATGATAATAACATGGTAGGAAAATATGTGGACAATGTCTCGTCATGTAGGTGATACCATGGGAATGGTATAGTGGGTGGTAGTACATATGGTACTATGTACACTAGTACATATGGTACCTGCATGATTACATGTGTTATATATGATATGTATATTAGTGTGTATAGTACACATTTGTGCAGATACGCATGAAGACATTAGATAAATGTTTGGAAAGACAACCGACCTCGAGGTTACACAGAAAAATGGAAGTAAGATTGGCATAAATAAACATGGGTAATTGCAATTGGCATACATATAATTACGATGAATATATATCATGAATATATATTGTTATGTGAACTAATATGTTATAACCTTGCAAATGTATTAATGTGGAAAATATGCTAGCTTATGTATGGGATGTAGATAGACTGCAATAAGCACATTTTCAAAAAGAACACAAAGGCTTGAAAGAATGCAAGTAGAATACTTGCATTCTTAAGATAAAATAAATTATAAGCAATAGTTTCTTTAATAATATGAAGTAACATATGATGCTATTTATCATAGTTAAACTTTTGCATCTATAAATTCTCACAAATGGTTTGAATAAATGTTACATGTAGTTATGAAAGGAAAGAACTCCTTGAAACTGATGTGGCTATGGAAGGAGAGGCACTTAGAGCACTCCTTTTGACCAATGTGCATCAGAAAAGTTGCATTAGATGGCAAAGCCATGCGAGTTGTTGATTCAGAAATCAGCTACGTGTGAATGAGGACATGATGCAGTGATACACTAAGGATGGTGTAAACTTTAAGGGGGGGAGTATGTAATACCCCTCCCTTGTCTACTAAATTAATGTAAACCTAAGATAGGTTAAATCTATGTGCGATATCCTCCCTTTCATGTTAAATGCTTGTACTCCTAAGATGAGTTAAAGTTAAGTTGTGTATACTGTTTAAAGTATGATATTTGAAGTCACAGTTGGATCTTGTTGTTGTTGCAGAGTTTTAGGTTGTGCTATGTGTTCTGGTGACTGCGTTATGATGATAGTATTCTGATTGGTTGATTTAGTTGTGGGTGATTCAAAGATTGATTGGTTAATGTAATAGTTTTGGTACAGTGATGATTGATTGTAAGATTCAATGTTGTTGATAGGTCCAATATGAAAATTGGATGAAACATGGCCTTCATATTATGGTGTTGTGTTCCAGGTGTATACAGTCTGAAAATTTATGAAACGTGGTCCATGGAAAATGAGTGAAGGTTGTAGCCTTCAATAGGCCAACACCTACGTACTAGTAAATATATCGGCCAATACAAGAGCCAGGGGTTTGTAGCTCCCTTCTAGTAGAATGTGGAGAACGAGAGAAGGTAGTGGCCTTCTGCAGGTGGGTTCCTATATACTGGTATGAGTGTACTCCAATACAAGATTGTAAATAGGTTTTTCTTATATTAAAGGAAGACAGTAGCACGTAGTTTTTGTCCCGCATTTGGTTTCCATCTTATATCATGGTGTTTATGTGTGTTTCTTATTTCCATCTGTTCTATTTTTACTGCACCTGGTTACTATTTATATGGTTAATGAAGTTCTGATGCACTGATTAAAGATCAACATATGATGAATTAACTGAATCATAAGTTTGTTGGATATAAGCTAGTTGCAATAAACACAGTTGCATGTACATGTGAGTTCCCTTAACTCAAGTAGTGTATATGAATCTGATTATTGAAATGAAAAAGTGATTGATTTTCTAATACTCATTCAACCCCCCAAAGCATTATTTCCAACAATTGGTATTAGAGGTTTTCCTTTGGTAGAAGCTTGATCACTTGAAGGATATCCGTAGAACAATGGGAAACAAAGCACGTCAGAAGAAGAAGACCACTTAAAGGAATAATGACAGCTTGCTGTTAGGTGGAAGCAAGCATTTGAATTCTGAATCACCTCAAATTAAAGATGAACAAGAAAATGAAGCATCAGATAAAATCATAGATCAACAAGATCTATTTAACAATAGGGAGAGTGCCCTCAAAGAAGAAGTTACCAGACTAAAATCTCAACTAGAGTGTGCCTTCAGAGTACGTCAAATGTTGTAGGAGCAGAATGAAGAACAAGAAAATGAGATTCCTAAACTAAGGCAACAAGTGGAAGAAGGGAGAAAGTCTTAAGAAATCTTGAAGAAGCTGTTATGAAACTAGCTCACAAAAATATAGAAAAGATAGATCAGTGCTTTATAATTCAGCCTCTTTGAGGAGGCAACCTCCTCTACATTACAAAAATGAATGATTCCTTTATGATTCAAATGAAAAAACCTCCTTTCTATATATAGGAGTCTAAGGAGTCATAATATAACCCAGCCGACCTAACAATAATAATGTAAAGGCACAAAAATAACAATAGAGGGATTGTATGGGGCACAATAATAGCAATATGGGGACAATAGGGGCAAAAAAATATTAATAAGGGATACAACTACAACAGTAGTGGGGTAATCACTAGAATTATAGGGACCTAACATGCCCCTCTCCTTAAAAAAAATGTTGTCTTGAATGCTTGAGAAAATGGCCACGGTTAATGATAACCTAAAAAAATTGAAATTTTAAAGTAAAAAAATTGTTTGGCCGCACCCATTCTGCTGGAAATTTTTTTGATTTTCTAATAAGTCGATGGAGTGTTTCATCAAGACCCTAAACTCATTGATGACGCAATCACACAGACATTAAGATGCTGAACAACAGGCCACTTAAGGGCACAATTGCTTGGCTTCAATTTGATATAGAAAATGAGCTCGGGAAGTGATTTTAATCACTGCCTCGCCACAACGAATTTGTATTATTGTGATGCAACTAGTCATTTAGCTGCATGTCAATGGTAGGTGGATGTAAGGAATAGCCAATAGACATTCAATAATCTGAAATTATTTAAAGTATCGTCACATAACCTCACCAGACTATACCGATTTTGAAATCCATCTGCCATTAACATTCAACAAAATGACGAGTGGAACCACAGTGAGACATAGTTGATTTTATCAAATTAATGTGAATGTTAAAGTGCTGAGTATTATTATTTATATTAAAATTTTAAACTAGTGTTAAATTGAAAAATATGGAATAGTGTAAATTTGAATTATATTATTGGCTTCTGGTACCCCTGGTTGACCATGCTAGGGACTTAAACAATTTTTGTGGAAGAGACATAACAGAAACAGATCGTGTTGTAGGCATGCGAGTGGGATAGAGCCATCTTGAAGACGACCCAAAGTCATAAATGTGTACCCTCTTCAATAAAAATGTGTTTGACGAATACCATCTAGCAACTCCAACGGGGAATTATTAATAAAACTATCCTTGTGGTTGGGATTTTGGTTTGGTATCTCACTCACTCAAGAAATGTACTTTTAATACTGGAGGTCTTAGCTGGTACACAAATCATTATTTAAAAAAGACAACCATGTAAACTTGGAAGTAAGCAAACCACTAACAACTATGAAAATATGAATGTAAGCAAATTAATTTTTGAATTTATTTGCATCATTCTTAATATTAATATTAATACTAAGCACCTGGATGTGGGTGAAATTCAAGAGCATTACTAGCGAGTCGACGGAATGATGGCACTCGGCCCAGCCAGATGGTGGACAGTGCACCATCCCAAGCTCAGTTAAGGTGATCACAGGCTCACTTGAGGCGAGCGCAGGCTAGCCTGCACGAAGCTTTTAATGTCTGCTCAGGATGAGAAACAAATGTTGTTTGTATTAACATGGAACCCATCAATCCCTCAGTCTTCCTTCCCTCCCTCAGCATTTGCCCGCTCCAAGCTGGAAACTCCAACAGTAGAACAATGACAAGAAGTAAATGTTGGCTTTTGTGTCATATTGACTTTGGAAATGGGTTTCATTACTCCCATTCTAGACACTACCCTTTGAACCCTACCCAGGATCCCTCTGTGCATTCTCTGCTTTCTTTCCCGGCTTCCTATTCTTTTGAACTTCTCTCTCGCCACATTGGTATGGTTCGTCACCATATGAGGAGCCGCAGAGGAGGTAACCAAGGTGGTAGAGCTCACTTACAAGCAGCGCAAAGCTCTAAACCACCACCACCACCTGCCTCACTACCTCCTCCCCAGGCCAATTCTCCCCCTCCTAGCTCGCCCCACAGATATTATTGTCACACTCCCAATGGTAGAGGTTGTATGCAGGCTTCAATGACAGAGCACACAGATTTCTAGCCTCACACTGCGAATTTCCCTCTGCAACCCAATCTGGCCTCCCACTGGACTGAATTTAGGTTCTAGAGCAACCTGAACTGGCCCATCATCACTGGCAATGTCACCATCATTTTCTTAGAGGAATAAGATTAGCACAATGCCCTTGTGCGAAACTCTTTAGAGCAACCTCAGGAAAACTGCAACATGGGTGTTAGTCGGGGTTCTGAGTAGCTCCCGACAGAAGAAGGCAAGGGAGCTTGTCATGGCGGATAGCATGTGGAAGGCGATAACGCAGGTGGCACTCGACAACTAGGTGGCAGCTCACTCGGAGCCTCAATTTCAATGGCAATTGTCGGCAGCTCAAGCGGCACCCTTTAGGCGAGGGAGCTTCTAGGTGGCAAGGCAGAAAGCAATGTGACGAAGGAGGATGAGGTTTGTATGGGAACACGTGCCCCATTGTCGAGGAGCCTCCTGACCAGGACGTCCCCAAGTGATGCTATGTGGCCACCCACGCACAAACTCAGGATTCTGCTACTGATGGGTTGGGTCTAGTCTCATGTTGTTTTGATTATTGTCTACATGATAGGTAGTTCTGTCTTATTTTCAACTACTTTAGATGGTGTTGATTCAAATCTTTATTCTGGTTTTGTGGATGTTTTCCCGGTCTTCTGCTTGGTTTTTTGTTATGTTAAACTAGTTTCCCCAGATATGGGGCAGTTATGATACTCAGAAGGAACTTCACTATCCTTGGCTGAGGCTACAACCTCTTTGTAATTTTATTTTTGTTTCCTTTTAATAGAATTAGCCTTACAAAGAAAAATAATATTAATATTAATATGTTGAATTAATATTAATCTTAATATTGATATTTTGTTTTTATTTTTTTAAATTCAACATATTAATATAAATTGAATATATTCATTTGAAATTTATAAATGTCTACATATTTTTTTAGATTAAAATTTTGTTATAAAGTGATTATTTGTCTAATAGGCTTAGATTAGTCTTAATTCAAGATCCACCAATGGCTAAAAACATGCAATATTTGCAAACTTTAAAAAAATTGATTAGAAAAAACCTTTTGGTAAATAAGAAATTAATGTGAATATATAATGGTTTAATAACTTAAAAAATAAAAAAGTCACTTAAATCTCCACTTGAGCTATGCCCTCAAAGGCATAATAGAGGACTTTGTTTCTCATAGCCACAAGAGGTGTTTGTTGGGGGATGGCATTGAACTTAGAATAGCTAAAACTTGAAAACTTGCAAGAGAAGTAGACTCTGCCCACAATAATTACAATGGCGAATTAACCCTCATAATTCCATGTTAACTCTAGATCTACCAAGGGGTGAGAGGGATCTAATCTCTTTCCAAAGCATCTCAAGAGATTTGATACATGTAGGGAATTGGTAGAGATGAAGTTAAGATGGATTAGGCTCGCTTTTTCATCATTTAACAAGAGTCAATACCTCTTGTTCTGAATACTATGAATATTGTTATTATTAGTTTATACTTTTATATATTTTTGTGATTTAAAACATTTATATTAACCTAATCTTTAATATAATTTAATTTTATGTAATTTAATTTAGTCAAAATGTTAAAGTTTAAGTACATCTCATCCCACAACCACAATTAAGATTATTTGAAAACATTTTGTGAAGAAATCACATTGGTAGATTTAGGTAGAAGGGTTTGAAATCAAGCTCCCTTTCATCATTAGGGATAGGAAAAGAACAAATTATTTATTATTTATTATTAATTAGTAATAATTAATAAATCAAATACAATATATAATTATATATAGCTAGGGTCATATTAGTTTATATATATATATATATATATATATATATATATATATATATATAATATATATATATATATATATATATATATTATATATATATATAACTAATATGACCCTAGTTATATATAATTATATATTGTATTTGATTTACTAATTTATTATTAATTAATAATAAATAAAAAATGATATGTATATAAAATCAAAAATAGTTGTTTATTATCAGTTTTTCCCTATATCACTTAGAAGTTATTGGCTCCCTATTTAACTAATTTTTCATCTTTTCCTAATGATGAACCAACAGGTTGGTTCTAAAAGGGTAGGCCTAAATCTACCAATGTGATTTCTTTAGAAAATATTTTCAAATAATCAAAATATGGATCACAAGCTTGAATTTGAATATCACAATCAAGATTTCAATTCAAAATTTTTAGCCCACTAAAGTCCAAAAATTACCCCTATTGCCACGCTAAAGTGCAAAAAGTAGCACTACAGAAAACTCTAATATAAATATGGATCACAAGCTTGAATTTGAATATCACAATTAAGATTTCAATTCAAAATTTTCAACCCACTAAAGTCCAAAAACTACCCCTATTGCCACACTAAAGTGCAAAAAGTAGCACTACAGAAAACTCTAATATATACCACTAATTAGAAATCATGAACTATAGTGAAGCTACCAACACATACCATACTCCATTAATATAAATCCATGAGCTAAAGGGAAACCATGGGCCCATACCTGGGACGTATATAAAATAACAAGCTTCACGCCAAACATTCACAAAAATCATGAAAATTCCTCAAGTTATTATAAAAAAAACTAATGAGTGGGTGGTCATGACTAAATGCTCAAATATCTAGGTACTTGTAGCTAATTGAAAAAGAGCATGTACATATTCCTTAAAATTGAAAGAGCAACTTCCTACACTGTTACTCAAATTCTTAACAAATTTCTTGGAAACTTCTAGGGTAAAATATAGGTCCAAAACATAAGATCCCCACTAATAATGTCATAACTTCATCAAAACCAATAAACATAAAATATCCTTTTACACATGTGATTATGAGTGCCATGAGGTGTTTAAGTTGGAAGATTCCAAGGCCACAAGTGTAGGGGTGAGAAATTATCACATGTGCCAAGTTCTACATGAAAATTTGAATAGGCCTAATGATTACCAACATGTGTGGTATCCTAGATGATCATAGGAGGTAGAGTTTGTGGAAAATGAAACATGTGGATTTTTTTGGAAATAAGAGTCCCCTTATCATTGGTCCCCAAGATAATCATTGATGAGAATATCTCTTGATACATGGACCCTCACAGAGTCACACTTTCATTTTCACATGAGTTTGTAAGTTCTAAACACTATATACACCCAATTTTAATATCTTAAAATAAGTAATACATATTTATGTGGCTTATGTAATGCTACATAGGATAATAATTGTTTAAAGTATTATTATGGATACTTAAATCATGATTTGAAACGTACAAATCACATCTTTTGACATATAAATGCTAATGTGACATCTTAGTGACTATACACTACCCTCACTCTTAATAATGCAATGACCTAGATCGCTCAAATAGTGACAACCATCTGAATGTAGTTAGAGAGATAATGTCATAGATTGAGAGGCATGATCCGCCAATCTCTAGGAATATTGTACAACATGTGCATATTAAATAATTCTCTTCTAAAAACTTCTTACAATAGTTTCATTATTTCCCCTACAATTTAGTATGGAGAATAATTTCCCTTGATTAAATTAACAATAATAAATTGAATAATAATGATATCAATTCAATTAAAATAAAAAACATATGACATATATTTTAAGTGGGATGAAATAAAACTAGCCTACATCCATTTAACTCTCAATCTACCAACGGAAACAAATTTACTTCCATTCTAAAAGAGGTTTGCACTTATATATTATTAAATAATGGTAACAGTGGAAAAACCATTGGTGGTAAAAAAGTGGAGCCAAACTAGCTAAGATAATTAATAATGGTATTTATTTATTTTTCTTAATTTAGTTTAATTTCTATTTCTTATTTCATGTAATTTTAAAGAGTAAGAATATGTTTACACATGAAATTAAAACATCTCTTTGATACTAGGCTACAAAAAAATCCACATAAAGTTATATATATAACAACATAAATTCAAATCATCACAAAAATAAAAATAAAAAAATTGAAAAATCCAAAAGGTTTGCATGACTTAGCTTGACAAATCCCAAGTTTATATATACGTTTTATAAAATTTCTAACACATGTCAATTATTCATATGTAAGTAATTTCCAAGTATATTATTAGAGATAAATAAAACAAGTGACTAATTAATCAAAAAAAATGTTTTCAACTCATAAAATTAGTTTTTATGATGTATAAGAAGGTGTAGTGGTCTAAAGTTAGTAATATTATTTTTATTTTTATCTTGTGTAGTAGTAGGATTTTGAGAAAAAACCTTTATTAAGTTTTACCACTTCTAAAGATTTTCTATTACCAATTTTACATTTTTAATTGATTTTTCTTGATCTTCTTCTTTAGCTATTAAATTTGCCTGAGACCCTGGGATTGAGATTCTTGAATGGTGGCTTCATTATTTTTTACTTTTAACATTGCTTGTTCTTCACCCATATTTTTTTCTCTTTATTTTATTTTACCTTATATTATTTCTTCATATTTGATTTATTAAACCTTGATGAATGAAAATTGATAAGTACGACATAATGTGAGAGAATATTTTTAGGAAAGTGATGCTAATAAAAGATTAGGAATGAGAAGTATTAAATATTTTTATGATGTGGATTACACTATTCAATCAAATCACTAGTATTACAATTTCGGTCAAGTCAACATGTATTTTTGTAAAGTCATTTATGACCATAATGATATAGAAGTCAAAATAGTGGAATTTTTTTAATGAAGATATGTTATTAAATTAAACCTAATATATATTAAGTTCACGAAAAGGAAATATTCCATCATACGAGTCATAGATAAAAAACACACAAATGAAATATTTACACTTGAGATGAAAATATAAATCATCAAATACCACATGTGAAGTGCCTATTATCTAAGGTCTAAGCTATACAATTTGGTATACCATGGTATAGTTGTTTCTTGAGAGACTCTCTACAATAGAGTATACGGAATATATGTATGCCTAATGTAAGAAGGTTTATAAGCATTGTTAAATATAAGACAAGCATATATCCAAAAAAAGGACTCTTCACCATAGGATTCATCTAATGTTCACGCATAGAGTCTACCAAATTCCTTGTTCATGTGGCAAGTCTTACATTGGCCAACATTTTAAATACGTTAAATATTGCTTAAGGGAGCCCATAATGATACTACCCAACACTATGTTTTAAAGTCATTTGAACATTCCTTTAAAATAAAACACCTAGTCAACTTTCGCTAACCTAAAATCCTTTACCATACATAATTTGAATAGTGAATATGGGTCATAAGAACAAGTTATTGACCATATCATTGAATAGTCCAACATTTCCCTTCCTCTTATGCACGGAGCTCACAAAATAGAAGAAGAGATAGTCAACAACTTTAAAATTATACTCTTCGAGGGGGAAACCACCTTTAATTACACAAATGAAGAATTATTGGATGATGATTCATAATAAAAAACAACCTTTCTATATATAAGATTCTATGCGTTCAAAATATAATGAGAGATGACATAACAATAATAATGTAATGACACAAAATAATAATAGTGGCCTTTTGTGGGTCACAACAATAACAATAGTGGGCTTTTGTGGGGCACAATAATTACAATATGAGGACTACATTGGCACAAAAATAACAATAAGGGGGCTACACTAAAAATAACAATGAGGGAATACACTAGTATTATAGGGGCCTAACATTCCCCTCTTCTTCAAATAATTTTTGTCCTCAATGCTTGATTAGTTCTAGATGTTTCTATATAAAATTTTCATCCTCCCATCTTGACTCTTTAGTGGTTAAGTTCTCCCACTTAATGAGATTCTCCTAAATTGATAGATTTGTAGCTTTTGAGTTCTTATTTTCATGACTGCTTGAGGTTCCAATATGATTTATCATTCCTCATCAAGTTCTAAAATATTATTTGAACTCACATCTTGTCATCTATAACCTTCTTCAAGCAAGCCCCAATTTGTATGTCATAGTACCAATCTTTTGCAGGAACTTATAAAGACTATAATACTTTGTTTATAATTTATTATCCTTCTTATCTTGCTTGAAGGACATTTGTTTTTATGGTTGTAGATGGAAAAATACCGAGTCACCTACATCACAACTTTTTTTGTTTGATGTTGATGTGCTTTTTATTTCATTATATTTTATGCGAATGTGAGGTTATTATTTAAGAGTTGGATAATTTGTTTTTGATTCTCGATGTGACCTTGCACTCCTCGAAGCCTAGAATTTTTAGAGAGTATGTGATGGACGATGGACGATATCTATAAAGTGCCATAAATTGGGTCATTTTTGTTGCACTATGGAAGGAAGTGTTATATGCCCATTTAGTGAGAGGTAACTAATGAGCCTTGCTATTGCAACAGGAATGCTGCAACTCCCAAGGCTACTAACTTTAATTATCAACGTGGGGTTAGTACAAACTATATATGCAGCTTACAATGTGTCCTTCCTTCACCATCATGATGTAATCGCGTGAATGTAATAAAATCAAAACATAAACTAATTGCAAAAATGGAAATGCTTGAAATGTAAACTTTAGCCTACTACAATAAATAAAATACAAGGAAAGAAATCTATTATATTTTCATAAAATAAATATCATGAACTAAGTGTCAATCATTACATTTCAAATATTTTAGATCCATTAGCATATCTCCTTGGATGTAGCAATCAATAAAATCATCATTGCATTATCCAATTCATAAATTTGTTCATTAACCCAAATAGCTCACATGTTTTGCATGGGCAAAAAGGAAAGTACTATGTGTTGTTTATTCCTTGTCAACTATTTATTTAGAACCTAATGGGCACAATTCAACCCTAATGAACCAAAACAAATATTTATGAGAAGATATGAGAAAGTATATACATGGTAGATGAGTGCGACACGAAAATTACAAGATGTTACAAATTTGCTACATGAAGTTATAATTAACTCAGTAACCAAGAAAATAAAATCCAAATTAGATGGGACAAATTTTGTTATTTAATAGGATGTATGAAATCTCCATTCGGAGTGGAATCACCCAAAAACATGTATGTTAACCCATGCTAACAAATAACCTAAAATTAGTAGTCTAAAATCTAGAAATTCTAGAACTAGTGAACTAGTAAATCTATCAAATGCCTAACCTAATCAAGCGAAAAAGTAATTGGGAAAATTTAGTTATGAACTAGAGTTTTTTTGTGATCTAATGCATGTATAATAAACTTTATTGAAGCTCATTAACATTTTCTAGAAAAATAGTAGAAATTTACTGTTATTTGCCACAAGAGACTTCCACAAATAAGGATTTTGGAATAATCAAACTAATCCAAGTAGTTCAATGATTACTATGAACTTAAAATTTTGTTAAAAATATGAAATGATGCCTTTGATCCTTAAAAATAACTTAATTCAACTATTTAACCCAATCCTGCAACAAGAAATCATTAATACTAACTGCAGAAATATAAAAAAAACAAGAACAAGAGATGCATGTCAATAAGAAGTAAAAAAAAGGAAAGTAAATTATACATAAGGGATTTGTGGCTCATCAAATGGACAAGATGAAGGAAACTCATATTCCTATTAAGGATACCAATTTTTATAACCTGAACATGACACCAATCTTCATTATTTCCATCAATACAATTACATCGCTTGAAAAAATGATAATGGAGTTGTAAAAATACAAGTTCTCTCCACAAGAAGACTAAGAAAAATCAAACCCTAGAGGAAAATTTGACTTGTTACTTATACAAAATGGTTAGGAAGAATTCACTATGAAAGGAGGAAGCTTTCCTCTCCAAAATCCATCAGATAGTGGATCTTGTTCCCAACACTAGGAACATGCATTAAATGACACAGAACACTCTCCTATATTTTCTCAATTATTGGAGCTCTAGAATATGTGAAATAATTTCAGAATATCATGTTGATTTATTATCCAATAGTGTTCCTCCTATAGTACGGAGTACATCCATAGATTATATCCTCCAAATCTCGATAATTTTCCTAATAATCACATAATATTCTACACAAATAAATATTATTAGGCATAAATATGCAATTAGCAATAAACCATCCTAATGAAAATATTAAAGTTCAAAATATGTTATCTAATGAAAAAAGAGGTTTAATTTCATGAAGGATGGTGAGATCACACTTAAATTATGTCTAATTTGGAGTCCGATCATACCCCTTGCTGAAAGTGTTTCTCATCCTTTGAGAAATTTACTAACCTCATTATACCTCATTCACGGGCCTTGTGGGCTCCCACATTTTCTCTATACTTTTTCAAAACATTCCTATAGCAACTTTATAGAAAACAAGGACATCTTGAACTGATTAGGACATCTTATAGCAGTTTCCTATACCATCAATAAGATCTCAACTAGCAACATATATGACACTATTTTCACAAGAGATGATAGTGTAGTAGTAGGTTAAGCCCTTATTGGGGATTCCATGTCTATTATTGCCACCAAAGGCCACCCTTCCCATGCCTTTTCGTCCTGCAATATGAGACAGAATAGCATAACATTTATATTTATGGATATAGCAATTAAAAGACTCCTTTTCTCCAAATGTAAAATTTGGAGGGAGGTTACATATGTAGTTTTCTTCTTATTCTAATTTTATACTTTGTTCTCATATCTTTTATTTTATTTATTTTATGCAGTTTATCTTATGTTTCAACATTTTTTTTCTTTTATACCCTCTTCTTCTTCAAATCCATTCCTCACTCTCTCTTTAAGTTCAGAAAATCTTTTTTATCCATAGCAACAACATTTTTCCATGTATTCTCAAGGTTTGTGCAAGGGAACCATATTACCAATTGTCAATTTCATAACACTCAACATTTCAGCTTATCGCAAGTGGATAAGTGATTCATGCTAATGAGTGAGGTGAAGAATGGTATAATACTTTGTTTTGGTGCCACCATGAGCATCCACCTTAGGCGAATCCAACCTCCTTGGAGTGTTACAGTTAGCCTTGGGTAATGTGCACCTTATCTCCACCTTCTACCACTGCAATATACCTCTCCAACACCTCTCTCACTATTATTTCCCGAATAAACCCTTCAATTAACTTCATTTAGCAAACGAGGACGTCATGTAGCAGATTGATCTGAATTGGATCCATAAAATATTGTCAAAGAATCATGACTATATCAGGATGGGACAAATCTCTAAAGAATTCAGAAACAATGATCAAAAACACCCCTGAACTAGTGGTAATGGTAACCAGTGTGGAACGACGAGGGCCTTGGTTAAAGCACGTTGATTGAGGCCCATGGAGACTGCGCATGAGGTCAAAGTAACCCTTGGGAGCCGAGGATTGGGAAAAGGAGGTGGATTTTGATTAGTACTTAGCGCTAATCGCACATCATTGGGAAAATAGGGCCAAAATGGGGGAAACCCGAGCAATCAGATACATGGGGAACCATTTGCGAAAAGGTGAACAATGCTAAAAGGACAAAGGCGGGACCCGCGATCTATAAACTGGCGGTATTGATCGGGACGACCTCAAATGGTAAGCAATTTTGGATGGAAGTGGAGCAATCCCACTCAACGATCGACATGTGGCAAGTGGAGGTGAGAGAAAAACCACCATTGATCGGGTGCTATTGGTCGAGCAAGTCAACCCTGTGGGATGTGCATATGGCATCGGATCTGGAGGCCCCAGATCGGACGGCTGAGATCGGTCCGATGGAGGAAGTGGAATTGGGAAAGGAATACATCGTGCTTTAGAATGATTTGGAATCCGTTTGACCACCACGGTGGAGGAAAGACTTCATCAACAATGTAACTGAAGAAATGAACCAAGAAAATAGGCTAGTACCATTTAGAGGAGGACACGTGGCCACTCCATGAGTGTCCATGATGACGCTGAACAGGGAACTCCAAGTGTAGCTGTAGAAGGTGAATCGATAGAGGCAAAAGAGGAACCGAATAGGCATGAGTTCAAATGGATTCATAGCCATGAACATCAGAAAAAATACACAGTGAAGTTATAGTCAGTCAGAGCGAACCATGAGAGGAGGACTGAAAACTAAGAGACGTAAACTAGAGAAGAAGGAAGTAATGCAAAAGTAGAAAGAGACAAAGGGCCGAGCTGACCAACGGTAGTAGCAAGCACCAAAGAACTTAGAGATTCAAGCCATCCCATAGAGGGGTATGTCCTAGCTAAGAACCACATTGGGCTCTAGCCACTGTAGTCCAAAAGGTCACAGAGTTGGTAGGAAGAAGAAGTCTGTGTACTCAAATGAGTTGGGGAATCCAAGAACCACCGTGCCAAGCAAAACCTGCATCAAGAGAATTCACGTTGAGTCCCTGTATTGTAATTCTCTGCTTAAAGGAACAACTAAACAAGGCCACCACTGAAAGCTGGATTAGAGATGTAGCCCTGGAGAATAGGGTAAACTCCTTATTAAAATTCTTGTGTCTTTGTGTTTGCTTACTGTATTTCTCTGTTTTCTTTCCATTTTATTGTCTGTGTATTAGCAATCTGATCGATACGTTGCTTCAATAACATATAACAAACACACTAGCACGTGATTCTGCAATACCTTTAAACAATAAATCTTTAACTGATGTCACTCACAGGGTGATTATTAGATCAAGTGGTATCAGAGCTCTAGGTTGTAAGGTTGGACAAGCTTGTGTTGGTTTAGTTGTTGAATGCTCACTAGATCAAAGCTCAAATTAGGAGAACGAGAATTGGTCAAAAGTAATCCTGAAATTGGGAGAGTTTACACTCAGAAGATAATGTTAGAGGAAGGTTCTGTGGGGCTGGACCCTCAATTCATGGAGAGTTTCCTAGCCGTAAAGTCTATGGTAGAAGAAATGTATAGGGACTTAAGGAAGCATAAGGATGAAGATTCATCAGGATCTAAACAAGATAAATAAGAAGATGAGTCTCATTCCCATGAACACTCAAAAGGAAAAGGGAAAGAGGAAAGCTTTCTCACACCTCCTAATAGCCCTGTGCATAATAAGAAAGCATCTTTGATTAAGCTAGATGTTAAATTTGATTTTCCTGTATATGATGGAGAGCTAAATGCTGAAAAGTTGGAAAATTGGATTAGACAAATTAATGTGTATTGTAGAGTGCAAAACATCAATTCAGACAAGAGTAAAATTAAGCTGGAAAGCCTATGCCTAGGAGTCATTGACTTAGTTTGGTGGGAAGGTAGAACCCAAGCTGATTTGAGAAAACATGGTAAGGCCATCTTTGTCTGGAGTGAATTTGTTGCCACAATAAAAAAGTAGTTCTATCCATTGGCCTACATGCAACAAGCGATGATGAGTTGGCAAACTCTTCCGCAGTTGAAAGGGAAAAGCGTGCAAGGGTATACTCAAGTGTTTAGAAAGATAGAATTGATGTTGGGTATCTCATTAGACTCACCAAAGACTCTTTTGAAGCACATTGGTGGTCTACATAGCTACATGAGGCATACCATCCTGTTGTTTAATCCCACTAGTATAGATGAGGTATCTATACAAGCTACTCATCTAGAAGCTAGAGAAAAGAATGGAAATCCAGAAGTTGGGGGACCCTCCCAACCCAATGCAAGCAAGGGCAAGGAGGAAAGAAAGCAGAAGTGGAAAGAAAGGAAGGCTAACACTACACAGAAAGGAAAAGCTTCATGCACTCACTGTAGAAAGGAGGGGCATGATGATGAGCACTGTTGGATTCTGCATCCAAAGTTGAGACCTAACAAGTCCGAGGGCAAGAAGAAGAAGACTACTCTAGCTATTCAGAAATATTTGGGGTTAGACTCAAGAGACGAAACAAAAAAGAAAGAAACCATAGGTATAAAAGGTAAGAATTCTGAAGCACCTACTAGTAATTCTGCTTAAACTATTATTCATAAAGAACATGAGAGAAAAAGACATGATATTTTTCATATTCAAGTTATTTCCAAACATCAAAAGATTGATGCTTTTTTGATAATGGCTCACAAGTAAATTTGACTTCTGAAGCAATTGTAAAGAAATTGGGATTAGCAACTACACTTCATAAGAAACCATACCCATTAGGATGGTTGAATGATATAGCACAACTACAAGTGACTAGATAGTGCAAACTCAAGTTTTCTTTTGGGTCATCATTTGTAGATGAGGTTGAGTTAGACATAATTCCTTTGGATATATGTGGAGTTGTTTTAGGAAGTCCTTACTTGTATGATAGAAACGTTATTTTCTATAGAGTTAAGAACAAATATCTACTTGTTAAAGATGGAATCAAATACTTTGTAAGAGCACAACAGCTCAAGAATACTTATACTCTCATAAATTCTGGGCATATGAAAAGAATGATAAATTCATGCAAAAAATTCTTACTAATGGTTGTAAAGGAAAAGAAACTTGATAAAACCAATGTATTTGAGGGCTGTAATGCTTAGTGGCAAGCTGATATAGAAAACATTGTTTCAGAGTATGATGTCTTATTTCAGGAACCTAAAGGTCTACCACCCAAAAAGGAAATAGTACATGATATTATTTTGCAGCAAGATCTTCCATTACCTAACATTGGGATGTATAGGTTGTCTTCTTTAGAGAATGTTGAAATCAAGAAGCAGGTGTAGGAGTTGCTTGAGAAGAGATTCATCAGGCCTAATACATCACCATGTGGGTCACCAATCGTTTTGGAGAGAAAGAAAGATGGCTAGTGGAGAGTGTGCATTGACTACTGAGCGCTAAATAAGATAACAATCAAAAATCATTATCCCCTTCCTCGCATGGATGATATTTTAGATCAATTGAAGGAAGTTGTTTATTTCATAAAGCTGGATTTGCACAATGGATACCATCAGGTCAGAGTTGCAGAGAAAGATGCATGGAAGACTACTCTCAAAACAAAGCAGGGATTGTATGAGTGGTTGGGTATGCCTTTTGGCTTGACAAGTGCTCCTACTACTTTCATGAAATTAATGAATGATGTACTCAGGCCTTTTCTTGATGATTTTTTTTATTGTGTATCTAGATGACATTCTGATTTTTAGTAAAACATGGGAAGAACACTTAATGCATGTTAAGAAGACATTGGATGTTTTGAAAAGAGAAAAAATATTATGTTAAACTCTCAAAATGTGAATTTGGCAAAACATCTCTAAATTATCTGGGTCATATAATAGGGGGTGGTGAAGTGAAAATAGATCCCTCTAAAGTGGCAGTCATTGTAAACTCGTCTAAAGCCAAGTCTACTACAAAAGTGAGAAGCTTCTTAGGAGCAACACAATATTGGAGAAAGTTCATTTCTATTTTTTCCTCAATTGCAGCTCCCTTACATGCTTTGACAGGATTGAACAATGTGCTTTAGTGGGGAGGCAAACATCTGAAAGCCTTCGACACCTTGAAAGAAAAGATTAGTATACCACCAGTACTAGCACTGCCTGATCTACAAAGACCAACTGAAATCCAAACAGATGCTAGTGACTATGCCATGGGAGCAGTGTTGACACAACACGATAAACCCATACGTTATCATTCGAAGACTTTTAATCCTGCAGTGGTCAACTATCCTACATATGATTAAGAATTGTATGCACTAGTTCAGAGTGTTAAAAAGTGGAAACATTACTTAATGTAAAAAGAGACAGTAGTACATACTGATCATCATCCACTTCAATATCTACACTCCCAAACTAAGTTGCAGTAATCAAGGCATTGCAGATGGATGGGTTTTCTACAACAATTTCTTCTAGTCGTTAGATATAAAAGGGGCATACACAACAAAGTTGCAGACATGTTATCTAGACACATTATAAATGCATCTACTATACTTAAGCATAATTTTGTACTACATGAAAGTTACATTCAACAATATGCTCAAGATATAGACTTTAAAGATGTATATGCAACTTTGAGTAAAGGAAAAAAGGTAGAAGAATTGGACTATCATGTGAAGGATCGACTCTTATATTGTTGTGGGAAACTCTACATTCCACATACAGAGAGAGTAAACATAATTAGGGAGGCACCAACACCCAACCATGAATCACCTTTTATTCCTCCCGAGCAGAAGATCTTTCCAAGGATCAACTTCCCTCAATTGATCAATCCACTAGGCATTTAATACCCTCTTTCATGATTTAGTTACCATTTGTTGGAAATAATACTGGAGGGGTGAATCAGTATTAGAAAATCAACAAAATTTTCATTCCCATAATCAGATTCATATACACTACTTCAGTTAAGTGAACTCGCATGTACACATAACTATGTTTAATGCATGTAGCATATACCCAACAAACTTATGATTTAGTTAATTCATCATATGTTGATCTTTAATAAGTGCTTTAGAACTTCATTAACCGTATAAACAGTAACCAGGCACAGTAAAAACAGAACATATCATCACACATAAGAAACACATATGAACACCATGATATAAGGTGGAAACCCGATGCAGGACAAAAACAACCTGCTCCTCTCTTCCTTTAATATAAGAAAACCCTATTTACAATCTTGTACTAGCATAGAAGCATAGCAGTATGCAGAAACCCACCTGCAGAAGGCTACTACCTTCTCTTGTCCTCCACCTTCTAGTGGAAGGGAGCTACAACCCCCTGGCTCTTGTACTAGCTGATATATTTACTAGTACGTAGGCACTGACCTATTGAAGTATACGACCTTCACTTGTTCTCTAGTGACCACATTTCATAAATTTTCAGACTGGATACTCCTGGAACACAACACCATAATATGAAGGCCATGTTTCATCCAATTTTCATACTGGACCCATCAACAACATTGAAGCTCACAATCAATCATCACTGCAACACAACTATTGCATTAACTAATCAATCTCTGAATCACCCACAATTGAATCAACCAATCAAAATACTATCATCATAACATAGTCACCAGAACACAGAGCATAACCCAGAACTCTGCAACGACAACTAGATCCAACTCTAACTTCAAATATCATACTTCAAATAGTATACATGAATCTGATGATTGGAACCAATGTATATATCCACATTTACCAAAGTGAACCAACGTACATATCTGCAAATATTAATTCATAACTTTGCAAGTACTCCAGACATCAGTTATAACATTTATAGAATAAGCATACATCAGTAATTCAAATCTAGTCTATCCATGATCAAACCACATAATGATAATACATTCCAAGCCTTATGATCCTGATCCATCATTCATCATCATCCATAGGTGCATCCTTGGTTCAGATAAAGAAAAGCATCACAAACCCATAACGAGCATATTGGATCTCACACTTCATCAGATATTCAATACTTGCACCACTTGCACACATTGGTCTAATGATCTTCTCCTCCTTATATAGGTTTAGGCCTCTCTTAATACCATGGTCCGAAACCATGTAAGACCAATACCTAGGGTCAATACCCTGGGCCAAATACCTTGGACAGATACCATGGATCAAAATACCATGGACCAAATACCACAGAACAAAACTTAGTTTTCCAACATGTATGCACATTTACTTCTGTCAAAGTGCATGTGTACAATATAGGATCCTTTTGATCTATTAACCCGCATGTATATATTTCTTTGTCACGGTGAACTTGAGTATACCTCTCTCTAATCATTAGTTCTTTCCATTGACATGCTACACTATGGTCTATCATCTGAGTGAGTTGCCATCAAGGACAACACCTGTATTATACCTGTATCATAATGCCAACAATCTGCCCCTTTGGACTTGATGGCAACAACCACACCACGTCACTTTCCCCATTTGACATCAAGGGCAAAGGGTGGACCAAGATATTTTCTCCCTTTGATATACATTATGCTGTCCATACTCCCCTTGAGTACATGCTGAAATCTCTAATTGAGCTCCCCCTTTGTACATGCTAAGATGTACCAATTCATCCATTCTCCCCCTCAACACATGCAGAGTCTCGAAAAATATTTTTCAAAATAATAACATGACTCTACAACTCAACTGAGTGAGTATGACATTCCTATTACCGATGACTCATACATAAATATCCTAACCTAGTGGGGATACACCATTTTGACCCATCCACCAAGCCAAGTGGGGATATACCAAATGTTTATACATGACTGAAAATAGAGATTATTACATCATCCTTCCCATGCATAGTGGAGGTACAAATTAGGTCTTTTATGACCTTTACATCAAATGATATACATGAATTTTATAATAAATACCAACAATCTAAACAAGACCATGATAATTATCAGCAACTATCATACACCATCTATGATCTACACCATAAGCATCGAGACCTGTAACCTGCAATACCATTCTCTTGACCAACCAACAATAAGTATCATATGAGATATCAAGATGTATCATTTAGTCACATAAGAATCATCACCAAAGACTTCTAACCATAATGCCAACAATGCATTATTCAAAGCATATTCTCTCCCTGAACATGTTCCATCCATTCACTTTCAGATCTAATCATGCATATATCAGTAAGAAGTATCAAGGCATCATCATCAATCAAATATACATCGAGTTAACTTGTGAGGATCAAAATCGCTTCTAAATAACATCTTGTGAGTACCAACACCTTTCCGCGCATCAATAAAAGATAGTGACCATCGTTAAACATAGCAGATATTTTACTGAACCATATGGGACCCCTTTTCTTGACTCTGCCCCACTCATTTTCCTCAAAATAACATATACGCGACTGTGCAGCTTCGAACTCACGTATACATGTCACTTGTCTTCATGAAACTTGTGTATGAGATTTAGAGCACTTAGGTTCCAAACTTTTAGCTCCTTCTGAGTCTGCGAAGTCTGTATACTCTGCTATGCCATAAATTTCTCAATGTACTTCCCTTTTCTTCCATATCTTCAACTGTGATGATGTTTTCTCCTTTTTCTATGGTGCCCAAAATCTTCTCCTGCATTCCTTTGCTATATGTCCAAGCTTGTTACATGCATGTATTTTCCTTTCTCATTTTAATTAGGTCCATACCTATAGAATTATATTCATCAATAAATTAATTTAATACTTGAAGAATCCTTTCATATTTGGCACTTATACCTCATCCTTTTACTAAAATTCTTATTAGAGCAAGGTCAAATTTAGGAACTGAATGTTTCATAACCTTCAATGAAAACACTAAGAAGGTGTTTTAGTCCATAGGCCTCAATGTTTGAAACTATCACTCTAATATCATTTATTTTAGACCTCTTTAGCCTACTTGGGAATTTAGCTACTACGCTCTCATTCTAATAAGTTTTCTTTGTTTATAGTTAAGAATTAGCCATAATCACACGTCATATCTCCTTATTACATGAGTAAATATTGTCCAGCATCAATTAGGGAGGCATTGTAAGGTATACTCCTCCTATGTTTTATTGGTTCCCTGATAGGAACCCTTAGATTCAGTTATATGTCTATTGTATGTGATCAACCATTGAAACTAATCATGGCATGCATCCTATGAAACCCTTGGGTTAATCCCCACAAGAATTAGTGGACATTAATTCAAGTTTACTAAAGTTAGTATGGTTGTGTATCATGATCATAGTCACATACACATAGTCAGTGTGTTATTGACCAAACCCTCATTCACATGCATAATTAGCCAGACTAGCCTAAAAGGAGGCAGTATTAGGAAATGCAAGCATAGATAATTTGAACCATTGGCCATACACTGAGGAGAATTAAGAGTCAATTCCACAATTGTTCCACATGTGTAAGCATTTAATTTATCACATAAAATTATAGGCACATTATATTCCTTATTTAAATGTAAGATGTAGATTTTATAGGTATATCACATATTCATATATGATCTCCTCTTAAACACCATTAGTATTTACAACCACATATTATGCTTCCAATATGAAATATTCACTTGATTATAAAAGGAGTCACATGTATAGCACATTATCATAAAAATCATTGACACATGTAATCTACTTACGTATAATTGGCACATGAAATTTCCACCATGAATCAAATAACTCATGGGTACAAGTACTGTCACCTAGTTTATACACTTCTACTGCTAAGCTCACACTAGAATGAAACATTCATAATAAAAAATTATTATCTCCATAATAAATATAACCATGAGACGAATGATATAACAATTTCAAAGTAAGGATTAATATAAAGCATATACCATGCAAGTGACTTAAACCAGAATGAAGGGAAACACTACTAATATACTCATATGAGTTTCATTCAATTCATTCATTCATGGCGAGGAAGATTTTTTCTTCCCATAGACAAGCTGGAAGTATAAGAGAGTGAGATTAAGAATCATCATACAAACATCCCACACATATGACAACAACTAAAACCTCACTTGGAGGGAGGAGAACCACCACCCAACAATGAATCCCCTGAGATTTCCCCTGAGTCGAAGATCCTATCAAGGATCTAATGTCCTCAATTTATCAATGAAATGGGTATTTAATACCCTCTTCCATGATTTAGTTACCATTAGCAGCATCCGATTTTATAGATTTTTCCATTTGCCTAGGCATTTTTTGGAAACGCTTGTCTTTATCTCGCATGAGGCTTTTCCACATAAAAGCTTGCCTCTATCTCCCAGAAATATTTTATGTCTAATGAATCTTTATCTCCCATCCATCAGATGGATATCCAATCCATCCAAGCTTATCTAGAATCACATCTAGAAGCTTTATCATGAAATATTGATCTCCATCACATTTTTCATGGGATTTGGCAAGAAGCTCCTCTCTCTTAGTGCTACATCATCCAAGTGATTTATTTTATTAATTTATTTAATAACACATTTACTTTTCATATTTCATATCACCTCGATTTCCTCAGCTTATCTTTAGAATAGTTTAACCCACAAGGGAGGGTATCACACCTAGCCTTAACTTAGCTTAGCTTTACAAACATTTAACACACAAGGAAGGATACCACACCTAGCTTTATCTTAGCGTAGGTTTACAACAATTTAGTACACAAGGGAGGGGTGTTACAACCTCTACCTACTTGATGGTTGTTGGAGAGGCATCCATGCTTCAGGGGAGTTGATGATTGATCCATGGTCCTCTCTAGGTGATAATTTCCTTGGTTTTCTTCTACACAGGTCTTCATAGCTTGGTGATTCTAAACCTATGTCTTCGAGTTACTGTAAGAAAACTATCTGAGTGAAATTCATTCTTATTAGAGTGGTCAACTTTACCATGGGTGATATTATCATTCCCCACACTTTTCATAACTGTCATACACCCTCTTAACACTTCATCTCACCCTTACTTTCCTATAAACCCCTCATCCAACTTCATGTAGCAGTTCATGACATCTTATAGCAGTTTCATGTAGGATACGTTTTTTTCTCATATCTCCCAGGTGGTACATCTGATTGACCTAAAATGTTTTGAGGATGTTGCCAGCATACATATTCATTGCCCCACAAAAATATTTTGGCCAATTGATGCACGAATATTGAAAAGAAATAAAAGTTTCTATAGGTGATGGAGGTGGATTTCTAAAAAATTGTGTAATGTAATCTGCTGAAATAGTCATGTTACCAAAATCCATATTCATCTCTCCACGAAATAAATTTGCAAATGGATGAATGAACATTGATAAAAATTAAAAATAGTTGTAGGTGATGGAGGTCAATTTTTTGAAACATGTGCACTAGAATTTGCTGAAATTGCTTAGGCATGTTACTATCATCGATATGAATCTCACCAAGAAAAAAATTTGATAAATGATGCATTGTTTTCAAGGTATAACAAAAATGATTTTCACCTCTATGTATTTTTGTTTCCTATAGAAAAAAAGATTCTTCTTGTAGCATATTTGACAACAACATGGAAAAAGAGTGGTAAAAGCTTGGGAATGATGAGTGGATGGTGCAAATAGATGCGGGTGATGCATTGGAATGGCATTGGTCCTTCTAAAGCATCTTAGAAAAGGAGAAGAAAGTCAAAGTTTGAATTCCTTTGGCTATGCTATTGATAAACTGTTCTTTTGGTGGCTAACTTGTTGTTCTTTCTTGAAGAGGTTGGAGAACACCTTCATTCATGAGAGAGAGATACATGGAGAAAAGAGTTTTTTATTTTTTTCCTTTTTTTTTTTTTTTTCTTCTAGGCATATTAGTCACCTCAGTGAGGTTATCAACTAGTAGGTCTTCCTAGGAACCTCAAAGGAGATTTTCACCTAGCATATTTTCTTTTTTCCTATTTATTTTACCAACCCATTGACCACCTAATGGATCTTTTCAATCAATGAGAGAATCTTAAGTGCCTCAAAGGGGGCTTTCACCTAAGATTTTATTTTTTCCTCTAATTTTTTTTTATTTTTATTTTTTCTACCCTCCTCTAGTTAAAAAAAAAAATGTCTTTCAAGTATAAGAATACTTCCAAAGGAGCCATGACCACATCAAGATGACAAATAAACTAGTGTGTATGCTTGAAATTTATTCGTTGACATGTACCTAAATGTAAGAGACCAAATTATTTGACTTAGATGAGATTATGAATTATTGAAGAAAAGTGTGTTGTTGCAAACTAATAGTTTTTTGGTAGCATATTTCAATATAGATGTGATGGCCCTAGTATACCTGCAAATTTGGATCATATTGGATGTCTTCTTCTTTTGTGAAATTCACATATTCTTCCTTTTGCTAATTATTCTATTGAACACCTAGAGGATCTGATGGTAAACATTAGGGAAATTTCTAAATCTTTGATTTTAGTGTCTACTCTTAATCAAGTGAAGCCCATGATGTTTTGGTCTTCTCATTTAAATTTTCTTCTTTTGGATTTGGTCCTTCAATGACATCAATAGAATCTCTTTTTGGCAATAACTTTCCTCATCTAATATCAATAACATTTAGATCAAGAGGATATCCCAGGAATTGTTGTACCTCAGAGTTGTAAGTGGGTTGAGCTACTTCCTTATCTCGGTTTGGAAATGGTGGTACATGTAATTTATTGGGATTGGACATTGTAGATGGATGTGGTTGGGGTTTTGTCTGTGGTGGAGGTGGATGGTATGGATAACATGGAGTTGGGTATGCAGGATGTTGAGTAATAGATTGAGTATATTGTTGATTGGTCCTATAAGTTTCTTGCTAACTTTGTTGCCAAGATTAGTTTTTGGGTAGAGATGGCCAAGCTTGTCAAGGAAAGGGTGCATTCCAATTACTTTGAGATGGACGTGCACAATTTTGAAATTGTAAATTAGGCTCTTGGATCGTATCAAGTTGAATAGGTTTCCATGGTCCATTGTGAGCTATGTAACATAGCTACATTAGAAATTGATTTTCTCCATTATCCTTTTGGTAAAATTCCTTCAACCTTGGTAATGAGCTGAAATATTTAAGATCATGTGATTCTGCCAGAAAAAACACAAATAAAAACACCTTTTGTCATTCCATTCTTAACATTTCTAAGTTTTGCTTAAATTGGGTAAGATATATAAATTATATAATTATTAAATTAATATATTATATATTATATATATATAATATTATATTATAATATATATATATATTTATCATCAAACAAATTTTCAAGGTTATATTGAGCTACTGATATTGATGTTTATTTACTTACTCTTCCTGTTCCTCTTGATATGTGTTTGCATGTTTCACAAATTTATTCAAATGATAATTAATATAAATCAACTTTACTAATGAGATCAAGGAGATCAATCCACTCATCCCTAATTGTTCTAAGTAAGAGGGTTTTTAGTGCGTCAGATCCTAAATGCTGTAGATTTTCCCTCTTAACATTATACATGAACGTCTCTATTAGACCTTAAAGCCTCTCATCTTATTTTTTATTCATTCTAAGTATTTCTTCCTTAAGATCATGATATTTATATTTTCATAGAAATATCTTTTTCATATCATTCCATGATATCATTGAATTAGTCCCTAAACTCGTGATCCATTTAAGAGCTCTATCCTTCAATGTTATCAGAAACGGTTTCAATATTTGAGTGCTTAACAAGTAGCCATAAGATCTACAAATAATTTATAATTCAAAGATAAATGGTTATGAATCCTCTCACCTTTGACCATGAAATATTGGAAGAAAATATGGAGGGATGTTCTGCATGTGCACACTAACATCATTATTTTGAATGGGTAATCCAAGAGGATATTCTTCATTGTAATCATATCCATTTTATTCTACCTTTTTTCTCACCTGTTATTCTTCTACCTACAAAAACGAATGGTGATTTGGCTCTTACTACACCATGTAAGCAAATGGGGGGGTTTTGTGTTAGAGGTTTTTATTTTTTTATGACTGATTGAAAACACTAATGCAATAATTTTTTTTTTTTTTTGTTAAATGAAAAATGCCTAATGCAATTTTTGTGTATTATATAGAATATAAAAATAAATGAATCATCTAGGGGAAAAAAACAATGCATACTTTGACACCTCCCTCGACAACAGCAAAAAAGCCAATGAGCCTTGCTATTGCAACAAGAATGTTGCAACTCCCAAGGCTACCAACTTTAATTATCAACCCAAGGTTCACACAAACTTAAGAGGTATCAAAAATACAAGTGCAACATACAACATGTCCTTCCTTCACTTTCATGATGTAATGGAGTGAATGTAATAAAATCAGATCCTAAAATAATTACAGAAATGGAAAAGCTCCAAGTGGAAACCTTAACTTATTAGAATTGCATAAAATAAATATCATGAACTAAATGTCAGTTATTCCATTTCAAATATTTTTTATCCATTAACTGAGTTCATTGGATGTGGAAACCAAGAAAATCATCATTGTATTATCCAATTCATAAATTTGTCCAAGTGGAATCACTCAAAAATACCTCTGTTAACCAATGCTAAAAAATAGCATAAATTACTAGCCTAAAATCTAGAAAATTGAGAACTAGTGAGCTAGTAAATTTATCAAATGCCTAACCTAACCAAGTGAAAATGAAATGGCATAAATTATGTTATGAAATAAAATGTTCTAATATCATGTAATTGGAATCAAAACAATTTAATCTCATGAGGTTGTTTTAAAAAATAGAAGAAATTTACTATTATCTTCCATAAGGGACTTTCAGATATCAAGATTTGGGAATAAGAAAAATAATGCAAGTATCTCAATGATTACTATGACCTTCCAAAGATGTTACAATTATGAAATAATTATTTTCATCCTACAAAACAAATTATTTCAACGATTTAAATCAATCCTACAACAATAAAAACATTAATCCCAAATGTAGAAATAGAAAAAAAAACAAGAAGAAGAGATGCATGTGAATAAGAAGTGAAAAGAAGAGAAAATGATACATAAGGGATCTAAGGCTCCTATAATTCTCATACTCAATGAAAATCAGATTCATATGAAGAAGGCCAAGATTGAGAAGTTGAACATGGCACTGATCTTCATTATTTCCATCAATACAATTACATCCCTGCAAGAAATGATAATGGGGTTGCAGAAATATGATTTTTGTTGATGAGAAGACTTATAAATATCAACCCCTAGAGGAAAAATCGACTTGGTACTTATAAAAATTATTAGGAAGCATTCCCCATCAAAGGAGGAAGCTTTACCCTCCAAAATCCATCCAATAGGGAATCTCATTCCGAACACTAGGAATCTGCATTAAATGACCTGAAACACATTCCCAGATTTTCTCAATAATTGGAGCTCCAGAATGTGTGCAATAATTTTAGAATATATTATTGACTTGTTATCAAATAGTGATGCTCCTATAGTAGGGATAAGGTACCTAAATTACCTCCTCCTCCAAATCTCCATAATCTAACTAATATTCTCATAATATTCTACAAAATTATATAATATTAGGCACTAATATGCAATTATGCATAAACCTTCCTAATGAACATATTAAAGTTAAAAATAAATTAAATAATGAAAAATAGAGGTCTAATGTGTTGAAGAATGATATGATGGGCCTTAATTTATGTCTAATTTGGAGGCCCATTGGTAACCACTTCACCAATTGTGTTTGTTTATCATATAAAAATGAATTAATATATTTGTATGAATATTTGTTTGCTACATGAGTCTCCCCATTATATTGACAATGATAAGATGAATTATAAGATAATTTAGTATCAAGACAAGAAAATAATTTAGTCCAAAAATTTCCAGTGAAAATGCGATCTTTGTCACTGACAATAATATTTGGTTCTCCATGCAACTTTTGAATTGTTTCAATAAATGTAATAGAAAATGTATTAACTTTGAATGGATGAGAGAATGGAAAAAGGTGTTTGTATTTGGTAACTCTATCAACTACCACCATGATGACACTCTCTCCTTTAGGAATTGGTAAATTTGTGAGAAAATTCTTCAAAACCTCCTCCCAAAGTTGACTTGGAATGCATAAGGGTTGTAACAAACCTAGGGTCTTAATTGTCTCAACTTTATTTTGTTGAAACACCAAACGTTCCACAAAAAACTTCTGAATATGAAACTTAACGCCATCCCAAAAGAAAATCCTTCTTAACCATGTGCTAACTTGTTATGAATCTTAACTGTCTTCTTAACATAGATGCATGAAATTCTAGAAGAATTTTTTGTTGGAGTTGGGAATTCTTACAAAGGTATAAGAAATACTTGTACCATAATGGATCATTTTTCTAGGTAAATGTAACATATATATTGGGATCATGTTGTAACATTTGAATGACTATCCACACTTCTTCATCATTCTTCAATTCATCCCTTTCTTTGTTAACTAGTCTAGTTGGATAGTAGAAATGGAACAAAGCAATGCTTCCACATCCTCATAATTTGTTGATAGTGCATCTACAACAACATTTTTCTTCCACTTTTTGTAGTTGATTTCAAAGTCAAAACCTAACATCTTTGTCACCCATTTTTTCTCCTCTCTTGAAGATGATATTTGTTCTAAACATTATTTAAGACTATCATGATCTGTTTGATAATAAACCTCCATTGCTATCATACTGGACCAAAGATAAAGTGAAATATAGCAGAAAATCTAGGTCTCGGGGGTAGAAATATAAGTAAATACTCTATTACTAAATACATAAAGAGAATTTAAATGCTTGGAAAACAAGACACCTTGGGATGAGATTCTTGCCAAATGAAAACCCAATGGTGAATGGGAATGGATAATTATTTAATGATGAGAATCCTAGATCAAATGTTCAATAAGCTTAATGGATGGGAGATAAATATCCATTAAGTTTCATAGATAGAGAAGTATGTTAAGCTTAGGAAAAATATAAATCCTCATGGTAGAGGGAGCTGATATTTTATGGGAAAATCCTAGGAAAGTGGATAAAATGATCCACAAAAGTGGGATGCCTATTAAGGAAACCATATCATGAAAAAGGAAATTAAATGCCCATTGAAGGAATCAACAAGAGGTTTCTTGATACCTGGGCAAGTATTCGGAGGTTAGGGATGAGTTGGAGGACGCTAGTTCTAGGTTGGGTTGTGGTGTTCAATTTCCCAGTGACACTTTGTAGCTAATCTGGTTGAATCAATTAATCACATGGGACGTTTTATGAATCCTTTAACTTGTTATTTTAGTTGTTATATCTCGATATATAATATATATATTATATATAATATATATATATATATATATATATATATATATATAATACATATATTATATATATATATACTATATCTGTGTGTTGTTGATAAGCTGATTTGAAATGCACTTAGATGTGACAATATCTTGTCACAAATGTAAGTGAAGTTCTTATAGGAGGTTAAATCATAGCACTTTGTTGTTAACATTACAAATTGAAAATTTACTAGAAGATTATCGGATGTGAGAACCGAATGTCCCCATTAATTTTTGCTTGGTTTGACATAATCAATTTTCTAATTAGATTTAGTTAATTTAACATGTTTCTCCTTAAATTTCTGAAAACATTATATTGAAAACCCCACCCATAAGAATAGGCACGAAAACATGCCTCTAGGCTTGTGTTGTTATGGCAATATCTGAGATTAAAAGCAAAGGAGTAGGGTATGATTATCATTACCTGAGATTGATCTTGTGGGAAACCTTGAGCTTAGCTATACTATAAATCACCTGTAACATATTTTAGAAAAGAAGATAAATTGTCTGTATTAAAAAAATGGCATAACATTTGCAATCACACGACGAACATGGCACAAGTAAATAAAACATATATTAAGACATTTCAATTTTCATGGTGATAAAGTCTATGATATCATGATATAAAAAATAATTTATATGGTGTGATTGCAAGAATTAGTCGATCTAATTTCCTTATAGGTCGGCTTCACTTTGGAAGTGCACTACGTCAAAATCAATAACCACTATGGGTAGACGACAAGGTCCAAATTTTGCAAAATGAATTAACCTTGTTGCGAGTTCGATTTATGTCGATAGAGGGAGTGAAAGGCTATGTCCTTTAGGAGTTTTCTCTTAAGAGAATCTAATTTCTAAATAGTTGGGAGGATTCGACAAGTCATGTGATTCAAGGTTTATCCTTAGTGTTTTTCCAAAAGATTGAACCCATCTAAGAATCTCTATGATAACAAGAATAAAAAATTTAAATAAATAAGGTTCAACCTTGTTGTGTTAACTATTGCATTATTGAGGGATCTCAGTCGAACTAAGTAGAATAAACATTGAATTTGAATTTATCAATAAGGATAATAAGGATGTAGATGCATGTATAATTAGAGGAAATTTGATATGAAAGGACAATATCTTGTATTAATTCATGAGCTAGTTGCATTACAATTTCATGGAGGTGAAATGTCATCAAAATATAAGATTTCACAATTTCGTGGAAATGGAATGCTATCAAAATATAAGTGTTGACAATTTAGTGGAGATGGAATTTTGTCATAATATAATAATTTAGTTGTTACAATTCTCTAATTAT
Organism: Pinus taeda; assembly: GCA_000404065.3. Taxonomy (NCBI): domain Eukaryota; kingdom Viridiplantae; phylum Streptophyta; class Pinopsida; order Pinales; family Pinaceae; genus Pinus; species Pinus taeda. The sequence continues at coordinate 58,862 of APFE030811914.1, forward strand.
ATCTCCCAAAATCACAAGGATTGATTTGATTGCACCCTCCTAGCTTGTCCATGATTTTCCTAGTAAAATTACTCAATTACGTTAGAAATATACCACTATAGATACCACAAGCTTCCAATTTTCTAAGACACATAACAACTTCATCCCAATTTAAATGGTTGTTTGGCTAGGCAGTTGCGTTAACAAGTGCTTTTTGAAAAGCCGTTGCAATAAGAAAATCTCAGGAATTACACTTTAGGAAAGGAGTCAAATATCTCAAAGCATATACTCGTTTCCACTTAGAACATGTTTGATCGAGATTTTGACAAAGTGAAGGAGGCTACATAATCACTCCATGTATGATTTGAACATCGGATAACTATATTTATACATTTATTAAGAAAACCCATGTGATAATGATTCTTATGGACTCGTGTTCATATTTGGATGATGCAGGTGCTTATGAGACCTAAAATTTGGTTCAAAAATTGTACTCATAAATTATGATAAAATGAATTAATTAATGTTAGATACACATTCATGATGTCACTTTAGGAAACTATGACATAATTTGAAAATTTTCTCCTTCTTATCCAAAGAAATGGTTTGAGGCATTGATAGATTCATCGAATTCTTATTTTAGTAGTAACTTGATGAATTGACTTCTAGAGGAGAAAAATAGGGCTAGTTTAGAAAAAGTATTAATATATAGAAATAGATTATGTATTTTCTTGATTTATGTTAAACAAGATTTTACCTTCAAGTCGAAAATAAAATTAAAAGTATATAGAGATATTGTTTTTCCTATGGGAACAATTTTAATATTTACTAAAAATAGTGAAATTTCTTAATATATAATTCTCTCTTGGACTGAAAGTGATTAAGACATTGCTATATTTTTTTATGAATTCAATTAGAAATATCCTAATGTTAGAATGATTATAGCCCGTAATATAAAAGATTTACTGAATTTCTTAAATTCATAACAGATTAGAAGATGACAAAGCATCACTCAAGTCAAGAAAATAATCCGAGAGTATTATTATTATTATAATAAAAGAATGATAACTCTCACATTTTAGCAATAAGAACAAAGGATTTTATTAGCGAAATTTATTTTACTTCTCTTGAATACGTACATAATCACCATTAGCTATGCATGAAGAAACAAAAAAGTGAGTAGACCTCGAGGGACATGAAAAGTGGTATCAAACATCCTAGGTGCAATATTGCGACCTAAAGGGGCTCTACGAGGAAAATAAATTTAACAATCTCATGCATGGAACTCTAAACGAGAAAAATCTGCAGATTGAATCTCTCTCGAGAAACATCGATCTTCATCTTAAGTTTCTCATGCGGCTGAATGTCATCTATCTAGCACCCATCTTAATGCATTTCATATGGCCAACATAGTCACTGAAGATTTTAACTCTCTGCAAAAATATAATATAAATCCTAGAATTCATAATGACAATCTTTCTGGAAACTATGAAGGTTTGTGACTACACATGAGATGTCATTTTTAAACTGAAAGTGTCGCCTCAAATTGAAAAATCAAATGGCCTCGTCTTGGTTGGTTTCCAACAGGTTTTATTGGTAAAATATAAGTTTCATTACTATAAATTTTGAAGTTATGTCTGAGTAAAATAGTTTGATATATACCTACCTTTGTTACAAGAGGCGGAAACTGACATTGGCATTAAAACATCTAATCTCTTATCATCCTTCTCATGATTAGTGATGATAATGGGATCTTGCAACCCATGATCCTGTTTCACTGTACTCGTGACAGGGACCAAGGCGTTAACAATTAATTTCATGCAAATAGTAGATGACTCCTTCCTCATGACCAATACGGAGGTGTCAAATGAAATTGCAACCATTTTTGGTGTGGGAAATGTTCCAAAATGAATGTGGTTTTTAGTTATGTAATCATTCCTTTTATCGTAAACGTGATCAACCAAAATTCCATTACTACTATACACACCTCTGTATTTATTTAATCCTCATTCGCTCGTTTTCACTCTATGATCTTTAGCCCTTATAGTAGCCTTTGTCTTTCGGGCTTGTTATATGGTTTTTGCACTAAGAGACTTCGTGCAACCATTATCAACCATTTATTCTTTAATGTTGTTGTGCTCAATAAGATTTACCCCATCATTATCGATACATGACATATCTGAACCAACAATATTTGTAAACAATAATTTCTGGGCTATATTGTAAAGATGCGAGCAATATATTTTTTTCATGCTTGCTAACATTTTCAATACTTGTATAGTTTATCGCTTGCAATAGAACATATCTATTTCTGTCTTCCTTAGTTTCACATATGTTAAATATAATCTCCTCTATTGTAGTTATTCACATTAAGGATAGATGAAACCTATTCATGATACACATCCATCATGGTGCTGAGTCCCTCCCATGTAGAAGAGCATGTCATAATAGGGTTCACATGAAATTAAAAACCTCCACAATTTCATGTAATTTATTGTTCTATTTTTATTATTTTCTTGATAGTTCCTACATGAATCAATGTAGGCTTGGGAAGATTTAAGTTCCTGTTGGTGAGGTGAAGGAAAAAATATATTATATACTTCCTATTCTAACTCTTCGAAAGACTAGTTCAAGAATCATACCTTTGTTTTTTGGTTGTTGAATGAGCGAGGTATCTCATGTGAAAGAATCACATCATCTAAGATTTTTCTTACCTTGGAAAACTAATATTGTTCTTCTAAGATCAAACATGGAAGAATAACTTTCTTCATGCTTGTTTCTACCTTGGATATGATCTTATATAGAACATTACATAGGGCTATTAGCCTTGATTTCTCTCTAGTTCTAGCCCTTTATTCCCTTGGTATCAAGGTGATGAGGTTTAATTTAAACCCTTCAAGATGGTTTTCAAGTAGTGAGGGTCTGTGACCACCTCATATATATATGTTTTAGGTGTTTCCTAGCATTCTTTGAAGAAGTCAAGAGTAAATCTGTCATGTCTAGGAGTTTTACCATTGGGCATCTCATTTACTACCTAGACTACCTCTTCCATCAAGAAAATACTATTTAAATTATTATTATTTTCCTTATAATCATACTAGGGATATGCCAACATATCTTCTCTATATTCTGTATATTTTGGGAATTTTGAACTAGGACTTGTTCAATGCCTTCATGAGCTTCATCGGTGTGCCTCCTTTCATCCTTAATCCAAAGTATTAGATTGAAATTTTTGTCTTCAATTTTTGAATGGTGAAAGAAATTAGTGTTCTTATCACCCTCCCTTAGCATGACGCTTGAGATTTCCATCTCCTCAAAATTTCCTCATGTTTACATATGTCCTCCTACTCGTTTAAACACTTCATCTCCTCTTCTCTTCTTTTATCCAAATATCCTTTTGTGATCAAAGTCTATTGTAATGTTTCCACGTTTTCTTATAATTCATTTTTTGCTTCAAATATATTACCAAATTCAATCTTATTCGAATATTTTAATTTCAGTTTTATGTATCTTAACCTTTCCTACAATACATATGTCTTGGGGACTTAGTTGGTATTGGTTCTCCCCACCATCATTTAATATTTTCTAGGAATGATGATCTAACCAAAATGATTCAAATAAAAATGGTCTATTTTAAGGGGTTCATAACATCAGTATCATTAATATCACCAACTCATGATCTTATCCTTTGTAGTGAAGGACATTTTCTTCTCCATACATCCCTCTCATCAATACATCCTCCGAAATTAAATGTATGTCCTATCTTTATGCAACTTGATGCTACCCTTTGTGCTTATTGCACCATTTAAATAAACCATTGGAAATTTCCATGTTAATTAGATTAGCCTCATCAATGAAATCCTCAGAATATTCAACATCCCTATCTGTCCATCTTTTGCCACAAGAGCATATCTATCCATCCATCTTTTTCTATATTAGGGAGGTTATCATATTGAAATCACACTAGAGCCCATTGAGGCTTCCTTCCCCATTCTTATTTCTCTCATATCATGAAGTAATTTGAGCTTCTCCTCTATTATTTGAGGCCCATAAACATTTGTGAACATGAGTGATCTTGGTGCTCATATGTTCTGCATTTCCAGTGATAAATAAGTGCTCGTCACTTCGACATCAAGTAAAATTAGAGACTTTGAGTTCAAATAGATTGCCAATCCCCTTGCAAACCCATGCACTATGAAATCCATGACCTCAAACCTCCTACCCAATTTTACACTTAATTCTTTGCTTTTATCTGTGGAACACTTTGTTTTATGCAAGAAAATAAGGTGGGGTTATTCCATTTTTATTTTTTTCTTAGGTAATATTTGTTTGGTCACGTTTCTTATTACTCTCACATTCCATGTTAAAAATTTCATGATTAGGTATGATTAAAAGATTGCAAGCATAACACTCTCATCTTACATGAATTAATTGACATAACTCCCACCTCCTTGAGGGAAACACTATTTTACTTCCTCATTTTATAGTGCTTGTGTTGTGGCACCAATAGAGTGTGGGACCCTATCACCTTAACCCCCATCCACACTATGTCTCTATGTAGCCCTTTTTGACCTCATATTTTTGCTTCTTCTCTACTGAGATATAAATATTAGACCTTATCCATTTGTTCAGCTTGGATGGCTTACAATGCATGTTTTCTAACTTAGTCCACCACACTCTAATGTTTTATTTCTTCTATTTTTACTATTTCATGCAAATTTGGGTCCTCTCTTCCCACATTAGTGGGGTCATATTCACATCTCCTTCAAAATCCTTGGACAAATTTAGGAGGTCCAGGTTTATCCCGATGTCTTCTATCTACTATAATATTTCTAATTATTTTCCACCTTTTAGATCCTTAATTGTATCTTCTTCAGCCCCATCACTCTCTCGATTCTCTTGTTTCCTTTTATTTTCCCTTCTTCTTGGGTTAGGTTTTATATATCCATTGACATCCTTTTATTCTCATTGTTTTCCTTGTGCTTTCACTTTATTCAAGGGGAATTTCCAAATAAGGTGGAAATTTTGCATGGGAGCATTTTTACCTAAAGTGAATTTTCTCATAGTCAACTTCTTATACCCATGTTTTGATTCTAAATTCCCTTTTGACTACTTCATTGAGAGCAGTAGAAACATTTGCTTCCATGACGATTTTGGCATATGATGTGTATCTTCCTTGTATCATTGCCTCTCATATTTTAAAAAACTTACCCAATGTATCACCTATAATATTTATTGTCAAATGTACCCAACAAAACATAGGTAGGGAGTACAACCTAACCCAAATCACGAATCTAGTGAAGGTCACCTTGACTAAAAATTTCCATCGATGGCTACATATGTAAACCAATTGATGCAGTGAAGTAGGTACCTCCACCAAAGGTTTGGGATCTAATGTGCATATTGGGAAATACCACCATAAAGAATCCCTTTTACCCTATATGTAGCTCAATCTCCCCTATTGGTTAAGAGTGGTACTTGATCCAATCACACAAATAATTTTATGTATTCGATAGGCCCATAAACTTAGATATGACCGCATATGATCTCATGTGATCCATAAAGACCTATACCTTAGGATATATGATTAATGTCATTGGGATCACCATTGTGTTAGGATTTCATGACCTTGTAGTTCCCTTTGACTTCATCTATTTCTACTAGTCTCCTTGACTCCCTTGCATACTTCAATAGTCATCCATTTTCTAACAATTCCCACCTATGAGAGTCACACATAGGCTATTCCCTCACACAATATGTGTTGGGATCCTAAAACCTTCATTAAACCCTACCCCTTTCTCCTTGCTACATTTTGATAGGAGGGAGCATCGCTGGCTCCCTTCCCCTCTCAACACCATCTTAGTCAAACCCAATGTACCTACTTATAAATCTCTAGCTTCTCTGGAGACTACATGAATAAAAAATTAATATTGTTAATATTATTAATTAGATCAATTTCACAATATAATCATTGTTGTTGTTGTTGTTGTTGTTGTTATTGAAACTCATACAAATATCATTAAAGTTATAAAAATATTATTTATAATATTATTAACATTGAATAAATATTTACGGCTACCACTATAATCATTAGATGTGTTAATATGCCCCTTCTACAAAAACATATAAGTTGGGGTTTGAATCTCTAATATCTTAGTAAATAAAATTTCACTTTTATAGCCTTTGTCAATTGAAGTACCTCTACATGGGGGCTTAATATGTTATAATATGAACCTTTTTTCACTATATCATAACTAGTGAATAACTTAGGACTATTCCCTACAATATGAAGATATTAAAACTTGTCTTCCTTTTATAGCATTTGAGCTTGTAGAAATTGCTCATCAAGATTTTGAACTTGTTGAATTTTTTTTTTAACATGTTTGGGGAGAATAAAACTCTAATTGACATGTTTTGGGAGAATAGAACTCGACTACCAAGTAACTACGGCTTAAACTATTGTCATTTAACATTACTAACAATCAAAGTTAATAATAAATAATAAAATAAAGTGATTAATAATAATATGATTAAATTGAAATGTTATTGGCGTTGTTAACTCTAGCAGAGAGGAAATTAAACGAAGTAACTACCACTCAAACTTTTGGCCGTTACCACTCTTAACATTAAAGTTAATAAATGAATATTTATTTATTTTATTAATAATAATAAGCTTGAATTGAAATTCTTATTAATGTGTATTAATTAGATTTATTTAAGTTTCATTATGTATGTAGGGCCTAACTATTAAAAATGATATTCAATAAAAACATTAACCAAAATTTTAAGTAAAGAATATTATTATTTATAAAATTGACTTTATTATTTAAACAATGTGAGTGATTTTAATGTTAATAGGGCCACACGTACTCTCAAACTTACTATGGATGTGACGTTATAATGTCTTATTTTATCTTATTTTGTAGGATCTTGCCTTGTCTTCTTAAATATTTGACTTGGTTAGATTGCATAAAAATAAACATAAAAACTTTCTAGTTTAGTATGGTAGATATGTTGTAATTTTTAATATTTTAAACTAGTCAATTTACATAAAAAAATATATATCAAAACACCCAATCTAGATCTATATTAACTTAGCAACTCCCAAACTCACCACACACATCAAATGCCTTAAAGTGAAAACCTCTTTTAGATTGAAAAAAAAAGTGATTCACGTAAACCTTTCCTAGGGGAGAGGAGAGTCAATAGGCATCTAGCTAGGTTTAACTATTAACAAGTGATAACTATAACTACTAATTTAAAATTATGTAAACTACCTAGTCAAAATATTTTAATTAATAATTATGATTATCTTCTTTTTTGTATTTTTTTTTAAATGTTTACATAACATCACATTATATAACATAATCTCATCTAGTAGAAATAAAAATTTAATAAAATGTTTGATAAAAATTAAATTAAAATAAAAAAATCTACTCATTAATACTAATAAAATATTTTGACCAACAAAAAATAAAAAACATAAAATAACATAATATAATACAAAATAAAATTATTAATAAAAAAAATAACCAATTTACCATTCAAACATTTGTCCCAAACTTTTCACAACCCATTGTTCCTTTCTCATGTTTCTGATGCAGGCTGCCCTAGCGTGCAATACCAGATCTTCCAATCGTCCTCATAATCCCAATAAACAAAGTCTGGCAATTTCATCCCTTCGTGATTAACATGGGTGCGCCTGATGTCTTAAGACCCCCTTAAGCTAATACTCTGCAATTGCGTATATATATATATATATATATATTATAACTCTGCCATAATTCAAACACAGTTTCATATGCACAATTAAACAAAATATCAATGAACCACGCGTTTATGCAACCTCGCGCTCTTCTCCTCCGGAACTAAATACTGTTTGTAACCGCTCCAACCTTGCATGTATGCGTATGATGCAACTGAATCTTCACGATCTTTTCATTGGTTGGACGAAATGCCCGTCGCCTCAGCATGATGCCGATAAATCCAAGTTCGAAACACCTCCAGTTTGCGTATCAGACAGAGAACTGAAACTAATTATCAGCGAGGTTGCTCACTCGTTTGCCACCGAATTGCATTGAGCTGTCCCTGTCAGAACCGTGATGAGATTTTAAAGCATTCATATAGCACCCACTATACGTTGTCCACCAATTACCTTCTGCCCCAATATAAATTCTTCTAGTCAAATTTGATGTTCGCCCAGCTAAATTCTCAACGGAACTCCCAAATTGGGCAATGGTTTTTTTGAAAAGGCTGACACCCAAGTAGCGTTGATCCACTCAATGCAAAGTAATTACATTCCCCATAAGGACGGAATAAAGGAGTCGAAGAATCTTATGTCATGGAGAATGTTCACCCAGCATTTTTAAAAGTTAATTGCCACGGTGTTTCAAAGCAAACCCACAGACAGCGCTTACGCACACTTTATCACATCACATGAGAACGGAGCCCACGCTTGCAATACACAGACTATAGCTATCCATTATAACCAGTTGCGCTCAATTGAAACCGCGAGATTTCTTAAACTGTACAGTGCTTTTAAAAATATATAATCAACAATGTCATTCCATTTCATTACACGAGAGGAAGAATTCTTCAAAACAACACTGTAACGCCTCTCCTCTCTCTGATGAGAATGAGAGCCTTCGGCAACTTTATTTATAATTAAAGGATACATACATAAGGAAAAGATGAGATCTTATCTCCTAAAAAAAATATGATTTTTCTCTTTTTACACAATGATATAAAGCTGGAAGCTTTATTCCTTACTTTTTTAACTAAAAAAACACAGAAATTTTATCCCCATTTTATTCCACATTTACAAATGGAAATGTTCTAGATGCTCCTGCTTTTCACAGCCCATTGTTCTTTTCTCATGGTATTATTCTATAATCTAGTGTATAAAATAAAAATATAAAATTATTTAATTAAAATAAAATAACTACTTGGGCCCTAAATTATTTATGTTATTTATCTCCAAGTCTTTTTCTTAAATAGTCAATCACACAAGCTTCCAATGTATGGTTATGTAAGTATTTTGACTCACACTTCATAACCCATGGCTTTTTCCCATGCTATTCAAATCTTAAAAATAACAATTTAGGGATCATGACCTTCAATTGTCAATAAAAAAACAATTTAGGGATTAGGACCTTAGTTTATCAATATCATATGTAGCTATCATTGGTAAATATAAGCTTTCCTTGCACTAATTTCTAGAAAAAAATTAGGGGAAAATTTAAATAAAAAAAATCATTAGAATTTCTTAATTTAAAGAAATAAAAAGAAAAATATGAAACCAATGTAAATTTATTTTGTATGAGTGTCTTATAATAAGATTAAAAAGAAACAAAAATAGAATCTCATTTCAATGCTTATTTTCTATATGTGTATAGTATATATGTTGGAAATTAATCTTTGGTTTGTATAATTATTATTGTACATGGGAGTGTCTTGTTGCAAAAAAATTTAAAAAGAATAAATACCAATGTTTTGATAAAATATATTTCAATATAATTTTTAATTTTTAAAATAAAATAAAAAGAAGAGTTATTTTTTTATCTATGGCATTTCAATGATTTCATTTCTATATGAGAGTGTATTTTAAGAAAGGCTTTAGAAAGAATTAGGGAATTTAGGGAGATTTTATTTATGTATCTATAGTCCATATGTCTCAATATTTAGGATTTTGATTTCCTATAGTTATTATAGTTGCTTAGAGTGTTTTAGTGGAAACTAAAATTTTGTGTAAATAAAAGAAAACTCTCCAACTAAAATTACCTCTGTTCTGTTTTTATGGAAGTGTATTAACTTCTTTAAATATTTTGAAAATATTTCTTATGTCTGAAAAGTTAGGCTTTATTTTTGTATATCTTGAAGAATTTTTTTTTTATAAAGAAATATCACACAATTCATCTTAATGATTTTTTTATTCATGTATTTTTCACTCAACTTTTTGAATACCTGGTAAGCTGTGTCGGATGTTTCTATGAAACACTTCGCTCATATTGTCAAAAGTAATTTAGATTAATCTTACAAAGGTGCTAAAGAAAAATTATATATAAATGATATCATTATGGAAAAGTGGGAAGAGCATAGTAAGATTTATTAATTTAATGGAAAAAGATTGGGAACCAGTTTTATAAGGAGGTTGGTGTTTTTCTGCTGATTTTATTGGTGTTTTGAATCTAATTAGGGGCCTGTGCCAAATACTATTCAAGAGATAAATAAGAAATACCAATAAATGAAAATATTATAAAAAAATAATAATATCAAAAAATAATAAATCTTTAAATTAAATGATTAGATTAATCAAATAATAAACACTATTATTACATTAATTTTTTTATAAAAAAAATAGATTAACACAATAGAAAAGATGTAATTTTTTATAAAAATAGAAAAAGAGTGCTTAAAATAGATTTAATAAAATTATTTAACAAAATTGTTTGGCCGCACCCATTCTGGTGGCATTTTTTGTCAAAAGTCGATGGAGCGTTTCACACAGGAATCTAAGATGCTGAGCCGCAGGCCACTTAAGGACCAAGAGAAGCACAATTTGTTAGCTCGGGCAATGACTTTAATCCCCGCCTGGCCACAACGAATTTGTATTATTGTGATTCGACTGGTCATTTAGCTGCATGTCAATGGCAGGGGGATTTGCGACGTACAGTCTAGAGCAGCGAACAGCGAACGGTCTGGTGTGGTTTTGCGACGTTATTTGTTGGCATTGTAAAACTGTTTAAAGTATCGTCACAGAACATCACCAGATCCTAGTTTTTAGCTTATTGAATGTCTTTTGGGTGTACCTGGCTCTAGACTGTGCCGAATTTCAAATCCATCTGCCATTTACGTTCAACGAAATGACGTGGAAGCACAGTAAGACATATTCGTTGATTTTATCAAATGAATATTAATGTTACAGTGCCGAGTATTACTCTTCCTAGATTTGAATTATATTGGAAGCTTCTGGTAACCCTGGTTGACCATGGTAGGGACTTAAACAATTTTTGCGGAAGAGACATAGCAGAAACAGATCGTATTGAAGGCATGTTAGCGGGACAGGGCCATCTTGAAGATGACCCAAAGTCATAAATGTGTATCCTCTTCAATAAACAGGGGTTTGACAAATACCATCCAGAAACTCCATTGGGGAATTATTAGTCTCTGGGACTAATAGCAATCGATAGAGCGTTGACTGCTTATTAATCCTTTGTTTGACCAAAAATATTTATGTGCATCACAACTTTAACCAAAGTTTTAATATTAGAAAATAATATAAAATTTATTATGTAATTTCAGATTGGACAACAAAGTTGAGGGTTTTATTGCGAGCTTCGCAGTTTTAAAGACATTCATGTTTGAGTAAAAGTAAGATATCCAAAGTTTTGGATATGGAAAGTTTTTTGTTACCCAAAGTTCGGTCATATTGCCGACCTGAACATTTTATCGAGTTTTCAGATATGGAAATTTTTTGTTATCCAAAGTTTAATTAGTTGACAGCACATCGCTTCGTGGTGGCAAGCTAACAACCCATCGCTTAGTGGCAACATGCATGGACCTGCGTTCGCTGAGCCAGCCCATCGCTTCGTGGCAACATGCATGCACCTGCGTTCGCTGAGCCCGTGCCTCTTCTAAAATATAGATCTCTCCTCCTCGACTCCATTACCTTAGGGAAAAGCTCTTCTAATCTTTTGCTGGAGTCCAGAAGTAACCCTCTGCCGTAATGGTAGGCAAGTGACATTTCAAATCCTGTAAATTCACCCATGGAAGAGAAGAACCGAGGCAGCCTCTCAATTGGGCTCCGCAGCCGAAGGCTACGAGACAACGCTAGTGTAGTGGTGCAGAGAGAATCTTTACGATGACATTGACAATAGTGTAGTGGTGCAGAGAGGATCTTTACGATGACATTGACGAGGATCTGTTCAAGTTGTCGAGTAACCGGGAATTGGAAAACACGACCCTTGAGAAATTTATGGAGGCTTCTGCGAGATACAAGATGACATTCAATGGAGCCGGCACGGATCAGGTTATTGCTGCTTCCAATGCTCACAATTTAATCAGTCAACTACCAGATGGTTATGACACGCAGGTAAAATTTATATTTTCTTTCTCATCTTCCATTTCAGGTAGGTACAGTCGATTTGAATTTCCTTTCATTTTGGTAATACAGGTGGGTGAGCACGGAGTCCAGACGTCCAGAGGGCAAAAGCAACGTATAGCTATTGCAAGAGTTATGCTCAAGGATCCTCATCTACTTCTTCTAGATGAGGCCACGAGTGCTCTACATGCACAGTGGGAGAAGATTGTTCAGGAACTGGGCTTCACTATAAAACCCCGTGAAGCCGTCTCCCGAACTCCATCGGAAACCAAGACTGGCCCGCGAGCGATTCCCATTGAGGATCCCTGGAGAAGAATACGCCCCAGTGCCACGCATGGCAGAAGCTGCAGCAAAGCGAGCAAAATGAACCACTTCATCGCATGAAAATGCACACTGTCTGTCTTTCGGGATCGATATCAGTTCCTGGGGTGACTTCGAAGTGTTTTTTTAAAGCCAAACAACCACCGCAGCATTGTGATGCGAACAGAGGAACCTGAGTTTCATATGTACACTTCGCCGCCTCAAATTGGCAAAAGCTTTCATGGACAAAAGGGTACAAAAATCAGACACCCACCTACTTGACGAATGACCCAAAGCTTCGGCATTTATGAGTACTTGAACTTTTGTTAAAGAAAACGCAGTGAAGAGACCCAGTGTGGACTCTCGGGAGTGTGTCTCATCCAAGTTGAAATTATGATGAATAAGAGATCATGTGCCAACTTGCATGTACCAAAATTTAGATTGTATTTTTGTAAATATGTGTTGTAATATTTGTAAGTGTATTATTTATTAAAGATTTGTAATTTTTTATTTTATTTTAGATTAAAAAATTTCCATAAATGTGTGGGAGAAAAAAGAATGCATTTTTTGTTTTTCGGGAAAAGTGGAAATAGAATGTAAATTTTGAAGCATAAAAAAAAAAACCTAATACATCAAACCTGAAAAATAATTTTAAGCCGTTAAAATAATTTTATTAACCTTATTCAAACCCAACAAAATAAGAATAAACTCTTTATAAACTCAATAATTAAATATTAAAATGGAACAACCGAATTTCAATACAGACTAAAATAAGTTTGGTCTACTGCCTGACATCGACAAAGGGATAAAAGGCTACCAGTCAACAGGCCACGGCAGATAAGCAAGATGAGCGATTCGAAGGCTCCACTATGCTAGACCGGTCTTTGAGAGCAAGGAGCGCTAGCATCTATAGCAGATCGAGTTCGAACATGTCTGCATTAGTCCAACGAGAACTGATAGTTGAACAGAAGCCTCCGTCCGCCCCTTCATTTGGTCGACTGCTTCTTTTAAATACTCCGAAATGGAAGCATGCTCTATTAGGCTGTGCAGGAGCCTTAGCTTTTGGAGCAGTTCAACCCGTCTATTCCTTTTTCCTTGGGGAAGTTATATCTGTATTTTTTCTTCAAGACCATCACCAAATCAAATCCAAAATCAAAGTATACTCCTCCATTTTTGCGGCCTTGGTAGTAATAGTGTTCTTAGTGAACGTGCTGCAGCATTACAATTTTGTAGCTATGGGGAATATCTTACAAAAAGAATTCGAGAGCGGATGCTATCCAAGATCTTTACATTTAATAGAATCAAGATCTTTACATTTAATAGAATCAATGTTATATCATAAGATTAAATATTTAATGTAATATTTTTTTGTAGTTCCATTTCAAATCCTATTTCAAACAATCTATTTGTGTTTTGTGTTGTCTTTGCAGACCTCGGCAGGGACTACCGCCACGGCAGTGGCTCCTTGTTAGTCCCTGCCTGGGACTAATAGAGATTGATAGAGCGTTGACTGCGTATTAATCCTTTGTTTGACCAAAAATATTTATGTGCATCACAACTTTAACCAAAGTTTTAATATTAGAAAATAATATAAAATTTATTATGTAATTTCTGATTAGACAACAAAGTTGAGGGTCTTATTGCGAGCTTCGCAGTTTTAAAGACATTCATGTTTGAGTAAAAGTAAGATATCCAAAGTTTTGGATATGGAAAGTTTTTTGTTACCCAAAGTTCGGTCATATTGCCGATTTGAACATTTTATCGAGTTTTCAGATATGGAAATTTTTTGTTATCCAAAGTTTAGTTAGTTGACAACACATCGCTTCGTGGTGGCAAGCTAACAACCCATCGCTTCGTGGCAACATGCATGCACCTGCGTTCGCTGAGCCATCCCATTGCTTCGTGGCAACATGCATACACCTGCGTTCGCTGAGCCCATGCCTCTTCTAAAATACAGATCTCTCCTCCTCGACTCCATTACCTTAGGGAAAAGCTCTTCTAATCTTTTGCTGGAGTCCAGAAGTAACCCTCTGCCGTAATGGTAGGCAAGTGACATTTCAAATCCTGTAAATTCGCCCATGGAAGAGAAGAACCGAGGCAACCTCTCAATTGGGCTCCGCAGCCGAAGGCTACGAGACAACGCTAGTGTAGTGGTGCAGAGAGGATCTTTACGATGACATTAACGAGGATCTGTTCAAGGTGTCGAGGAACCAGGAATTGGAAAACACGACCCTTGAGAAATTTATGGAGGCTTCTGCGAGATACAAGATGACATTCAATGGAGCCAGCACAGATTAGGTTATTGCTGCTTCCAATGCTCACAATTTAATCAGTCAACTCCCAGATGGTTATGACACGCAGGTAAAATTTGTATTTTCTTTCTCATCTTCCATTTCTGGTAGGTACAGTCGATTTGAATTTCCTTTCATTTTGGTAATACAGGTGGGTGAGCGCGGAGTCCAGATGTCCAGAGGGAAAAAGCAACGTATAGCTATTGCAAGAGTTATGCTCAAGGATCCTCGTCTACTTCTTCTAGACGAGGCCACGAGTGCTCTAGATGCACAGTCGGAGAAGATTGTTCAGGAACTGGGCTTCACTATAAAACCCCGTGAAGCCGTCTCCCGAACTCCATCGGAAACCAAGACTGGCCCGCGAGCGACTCCCGTTGAGGATCCCTGGAGAAGAATACGCCCCGGTGCCACGCATGGCAGAAGCTGCAACAAAGTGAGAAAAATGAACCACTTCATCGCACGAAAATGCACGCTGTCTGTCTTTCGGGATCGATATCAGTTCCTGGGGTGACTTCGAAGCGTTTTTTTAAAGCCAAACAACCACCGCAGCATTGTGATGCGAACAGAGGAACCTGATTTTCATATGTACACTTCGCCGCCTCAAATTGGCAAAAGCTTTCGTGGACAAAAGGGTACAGAAATCAAACACCCACCTACTTGACGAATGACCCAAAGCTTCGACATTTATGAGTACTTGAACTTTTGTTAAAGAAAACGCAGTGAAGAGACCCAGTGTGGACTCTCGGGAGTGTGTCTCGTCCAAGCTGAAATTATGATGAATAAGAGATCATGTGCCAACTTGCATGTACCAAAATTTAGATTGTATTTTTGTAAATATGTGTTGTAAATTTTGTAAGTGTATTATTTATTAAAGATTTGTAATTTTTTATTTTATTTTAGATTAAAAAATTTCCATAAATGTGTGGGAGGAAAAAGTATGCATTTTTTGTTTTTCGGGAAAAGTGGAAATAGAATGTAAATTTTGAAGCGTAAAAAAAAACCTAATACATCAAACGATTTTAAGCTGTTAAAATAATTTTATTAACCTTATTCAAACCCAACAAAATAAGAATAAACTCTTTATAAACTCAATAATTAAATATTAAAATGGAACAGCCGAATTTCAATACAGACTAAAATAAGTTTGGTCTACTGCCTGACATCGACAAAGGGATAAAAGGCTACCAGTCAACAGGCCGCGGCAGATAAGCAAGATGAGCGATTCGAAGGCTCCACTATGCTAGACCGGTCTTTGAGAGCAAGGAGCTCTAGCATCTATAGCAGATCGAGTTCGAACATGTCTGCATCAGTCCAGCGAGAACTGATTGTTGAACAGAAGCCTCCGTCCGCCCCTTCATTTGGTCGACTGCTTCTTTTAAATACTCCAGAATGGAAGCATGCTCTATTAGGCTGTGCAGGAGCCTTAGCTTTTGGAGCAGTTCAACCTGTCTATTCCTTTTTCCTTGGGGAAGTTATATCTGTATTTTTTTCTTCAAGACCATCACCAAATCAAATCCAAAATCAAAGTATACTCCTCCATTTTCGCGGCCTTGGTAGTAATAGTGTTCTTAGTGAACGTGCTGCAGCATTACAATTTTGTAGCTATGGGGGAATATCTTACAAAAAGAATTCGAGAGCGGATGCTATCCAAGATCTTTACATTTAATAGAATCAAGATCTTTACATTTAATAGAATCAATGTTATATCATAAGATTAAATATTTAATGTAATATTTTTTTGTAGTTCCATTTCAAATCCTATTTCAAACAATCTATTTGTGTTTTCTTTTGTCTTTGTAGACCTCGGCAGGGACTACCGCCACGGTAGTGGCTCCTTGTTAATAGAAGTAGTCTTTTGGTTCTTCTAGTTTGCTATCTCATTCACTCAGATTCAAATTTCTGGAGGAACATTGTACTCAAGAATATGTTCTCAATGGCTGGTACACAAATCTTAATTTTAAAAACAAACACAAATATGTAAACTTCAAAGTAATCAAACCACTCACAAATATGAAAATTTGAAAGTAAGCAAACTATTTTTGAAATTTATTTGTTGCATTTTTCAAGTTAACATGTTAAATTAATATTGATCTCAATATTGATATTTCTTTTTATTTTTCTTAATTCAACATATTTTTTAATTCAATATATTAATATAAATTGAATATATTGGATTGACATTTAGAAATGTTTACATATCTTTTTAAATTAAAATTGTGTTCTGAAGTGATTATATGTTTTATAGGTCTAGATCCATCTAAATTCAAATCTACCAATGGCTAAGAGCAATGCAATATTTGTGCACTTTAAAAGATTTGATAAAAAAAACCCTTTGTTAGATGAGAAGTTAATATGAATATATAATGGTCTAATAACTTGAAAAAAAAAAAATTCACTTAAATCTCCACACCCTCAAAGCCATAAGATAGGTATTTCTTTCTCATAGCCACAAGGGAGTTGTTTGTTTGGGGATCAGAGTGAAGTTAGAATAGCCAAAACTTAAAAACTGAATAATAGAAGAAGAGAGGCCTGCAATAATTACAATGGTGAATTAATACTGATAATTCCATCCTAGCTCTGGATCTATCAACGGGTGAGAGGGATCTAATATCTTTTCAAGACATCTCAAGAGATTTGATCCATGTTAAGCATTGATAGATATGAAGTTAAGATGC